>JAECUM010019271.1:0-54544 GCA_016617855.1 Megalonaias nervosa | reverse complement strand
GGAATACCATCGTTGGCAAGAACAACGAACCCCGCATTTACTTCCCAATCCTCATTTGACCGAGATGTCCCAGTTACAACACGAATTGCAATCATTGATGGATCGCACCGATTTGTCAGAAACGGAAAAATCTTAACGGTACGGTCAATTGTTGCAACGACTGCAACTCTTTCACCTGAAAGCTTTAGACGATACAGCTCTACCCACTCTGAAAGATTTTAAGGCCTTGATGAAAAGTCCATCACCACTACCACCACCAATAGCCCCAGTAATCAAGACAGAAAGTCCACCACCACTAGTCCCAGTCATCAAGACAGAAAAAGAAGAAGAGCTTCAAACTCCACCAGAAAAAGTACGCAAGTTAACAACACCACCTACATCCAGAATTGATTGGATTAAAAAGATGATGGATATCCCTTCTTCCTCAGAAGAGAGAAAGAAAGAAGGGACACCAGAAGTGAAACAAGAACTGATTACCCCAGTTCAGACATCTTCCTCCTCGACACCTATCGCTCGTCGGACACCTAAAGCATTACAATCCAAGAAAATACCACACGAAGAAAAGAGGAACATCAGTGAAGAGTGGATCACTTATTGAAAAATGGAGAAGGTGTTAGCCAGCATTTACTACGATCCATCCCATCCCGCAGGTTACGGAGGAGTTCAGAAATTGTATCGTGCTGCCATAACTCGACTGAAAAGTATCCATTTACCTCAAGTGCAACGCTGGTTACAAGAACAAGCCACGTACACCTTACACAAACCCATTCGACGAAAATTTTCCAGAAGTCGCACCCGAGTGGAAGGCATTGATCATCAATGGCAAGCCGATTTAGCCGATGTCTCTCCTTTGACCAAATACAATCGTAGCTACAAATATTTGTTTTGTGTCATCGACGTCTTTTCCAAATTTGCTTGGGTCGTGCTATTGACTTCCAAATCGAGCAGTGAGTTAGTGCGAGCCCTCAAACTGGTGTTGAAACAAAGTGGGTGTCACCCTCTTCAATGGCAAGCAGACAAAGGCACCGAATTTCTGAACCAAGCTTTCCAAAAAGAATTGAAGAAACGTGACATACATTTTTTCACCACCGAGAATCCAGAAACCAAGGCCAGCATCGTGGAACGTTTTCAACGCACCTTGAAAGAACGCATGTGGAAATATTTTACGCATCAACACACTCTCAAGTACATCGACGTCTTGCCTCACCTCGTCCACTCGTACAACCAATCTTACCATCGAAGCATCGGACGTGCCCCCCAAGAAGTGACTCCCGACAACGAAGTGACCGTCTGTTTGGTACGTCCCCGACAGTGACTGTCCCCAGGAAAGGTGTAGTGTTGGCACCAGGAGATTGTGTGCGCATTGGCAAAACCAAACGCACTTTCGACAAAGGTTACTTACCCAATTGGGCCACCGAAATTGTTTCGTGTCACAGAACGTGTGCGTGGCTGTTATCCTCCCGTCTATAAATTGGAAGACATGAACGGGGAAGTGTTAAAAGGAACGTTTTACTTACCCGAGTTACAACGTGTGACCAAAAAAGAAGACGACGTGTACGAGATCGAAAGCATTCTCGATCGAAGAACCCGAAAAGTGGGAAAACGACGTGTCAAAGAAATCAAAGTACATTGGAAAGGATATCCTTCCAGTTTTGACTCTTGGATCGACGCTTCGCAACTCATTGACTATAAAAAGAAGTGACCATCATGCCCTTCAACACAGCCTCAGCTACCGCAGTAATCACTCCGTCGCCCAGTTCTTCTCTGCAAGATCTACAAAAGCAACCCTTGTGGGTATGGTGTGGAGAACGTGTGCCTAAAGCGCAAATCGTCTTTTTCTGCCAGATCTTTGTGGTGTATTGTGTCATCGGTGCTGCCATTGCCAATTTGAGTTTGCAACAAGGAGACAAACAATTGTGGACCATTTTACTCAGCAGTTGCATTGGTTACCTTCTTCCCAATCCGTCTCTGAAATATTCCTCTAACGGAAACAACAACGGCAGTCTTGCGTCCAACGTTAGTCCCCCATCCAACAGTCACCTTAACCATCCTCTTTTAGATACTCCTCTGACTTCCAGTGACTCATCGGACACTAGAACTGTGGAATTATGAACAACCAATTTTACTTAACGTTACCCAGTGATAGTTCCATGGAGGTGTTTCCCAATAACACTTTGTGCTGTTACACCGCCAGATTACCTCAGGCCATCCAACTGGATCACGAAGCCCATTGGGAAGTGGCTTTAGTGGAAATGATTCGCTCTATACAAATCTAAACACTTTTGCGGTGGACGTTCATGACGAGCAAGTGCAACAAGCCTTGGATGAACGCAGCAGTGTAGTAACTCCATGAAATCACAAGACCCCAAAACTAAACGAACCACTTATCGGTTAAAAATTCCCTCAGGCTGTTATTTTAGTGGTCAACATTTGGTGAACACTATTGCTGAGAGGTTCAATAATGTGTTTGGTAAAGTCTTGGAGAAAACCAGAAAAAGTGTCACGATCGATTACTACAAAATAGCTCGTCGCCTACTCATCAAATTTTCAGAGGACAAAGTATTGGCCATTACATTTTCCCCGAATTGTATGATATTTTGGGTCGAGACACTAAGTTGATCAAGATTGCAAACGAAATACCAGCCGTGACCGGTAACTCGGATTTTGCGAAATATTTTAGATTCCCTGTAGAAATGAACCAAGGACTGAATTTGATTTTTGTGTACTCCGATGTGGCGGAGTACAACGTGGTGGGACACACCTCCGTACCGTTACTGCGTGTCATTCCTTTCAAAGTGGATTCTGCCACGAACGCTGACGAGGAAGATGGAAACACCTATCAAGTTCACCGCGAATTTGTACATCCTCACTATTTGCCCGTCAGTAAGTCGTATTTCGACACTGTCAACATTACTATAAAAGGAGATCTGGGACAAAATATTTCATTCACCAAAGGGAACGTCACAGTGAAACTCCATTTTCGAAAACGATTACTCTAACCTTTTGTCAGTCATGTATCCTGTGTACCGAGGAGTCGCTCGACAACGAGGACATGGTTTAGGAGATAAGCTCAAATCAGCCTTTCGTTCGGTGGCTCCCGTTTTGAAACCGATGGTGACACAGGGACTGCACGCCTTGAAAGATGCCACGTTGACGCACGGCAAAGAATTTCTTCAAAATGTCATCATTGACAAACAAAACCCCAAAGAAGCTTTCTTGAGAGCAGGCAAAAATGTCTTGCTTCAAACGGGTAAAGACATTTTGGGCCGGCGAGAAACTCCTATAAATGCCTTGGGCAATGCCGAGTCAAGCATTCCTGCTTCCCTGACTCCACAGCAAGGACAAGGCAGACAAAGACGACGAAAACACCCCTTCAGAGGACTTCACACCCATAGAGCTAGAAAGACTAAGAAAAGAAAAACTGTCCGAGAGTTAGACGTTTTTGATTATTAAATCAGAGAAAATGATGCACCGAGAGTCTTGCGCTTGTTCCAAGTCGGTACTGGACCTGTTTGCCATGCCACCAACCATGATGACAATGCAAGAATCCCAATGGGTCGAATTTCATCCCGTCTCCTCTTTGACTGATTCAGCTCCCATCGAGTTTGAAATCAAAGGACAACCCGAAGATTACATCGATCTGAATAGCAGTTATTTGTATCTGAAACTCAAAGTGATCAAAACAGACAACACCAATCCGGGAGACGATGCTAGAGTGGCTTCCGTCAACAATTTCATGCATTCCTTGTTCAGCGAAGTGGAT
This sequence comes from Megalonaias nervosa, assembly GCA_016617855.1. NCBI lineage: Eukaryota > Metazoa > Mollusca > Bivalvia > Unionida > Unionidae > Megalonaias > Megalonaias nervosa. Next base: position 50,781 of record JAECUM010019271.1, on the reverse strand, counting down.
TTGTACTTGAATAGGAAACTGATCAGCAGTAACATGGATACTTACCCTTACAGAGCGTACCTGGAAAATCTCTTGACGTAAGGAAAAGAGGCCAAGAACACTCATCTGGATGCTTGCGTAGTTTGGAAATCTGACACCGCAGGTGAGAACAAGTTTAACGACACAGCCCTGACAGCCGATGACGATCCTCACAATGTGGGCTTTAACGACCGTCGAAAGACAATCTTGCAAGGTCGTAATTTAGAACTGATGGATCGTTTGCATTTGGACATGTGGTTGCAAGAAAAGTATTTGCTGAACGGAGTGGATATTCGCCTGAGATTCAATCGCAGCAATGTAGCTTTCCATTTGATGGCTCATGCCAACGAGTACAAAACCATCATCCAAGAAGCCAGAATTTACGTGCGCCGCGTAGAAGTGTTACCTAAAGCGGGAAACGACATCAGTCACACATTGAGCAGATCGACCGCCAAGTATCCGATACGACGTGTAGAAGTGAAAACGTTCACCATTGCTGCTGGACTCCGATCCAAGATCGAAGATCATCTGTTCCAAGGACAGTTACCCAAACGTCAGCAACGCAGCCCTCAACGGAGCCCACGATCAAAATCCTTTCCAGTTTAAGCACTACAAAGTGTCCAAAGTCAGTCGCGATGGCAAGACCTTGTGTACCAGATCCTTCGAACCTAACTTTGCCCAGAAAAATTACTTGAGATCGTACTTGTCCCTGTACGAAGCTACGGGACAACTAGGAACCAACACCAGTCACGGTATTTCGTACGAAGATTATGTCGGAGGTTACACTTTGTGGGCCTTTGATTTCACTTCAGACCAAGGCAGCGATGAGGGACATTTCCACCCTATAAAATCCGGTCAACTACGTGTGGAACTTCAGTTTGCAGAAGCTCTCACCGAGACGGTCAACGTTATCTTGTATGCCGAATTCGATAATACCATAGAAATCAACAGTTTGAGACAAGTCATTCTAGACTATTAGAAACAATGGAAGACTCCTATCCCTCAATGAACGGTAGAGACTCTTTGGAAATGGAATGGGAGGATAGTGTGAAAACAAAACCCCAAGACCAAGACAAAGAGAACGAGGTAGTAGTCAAGTCCAGATGGCCAGAACAAGAACAACATTTAGTGTCATGTTTTGCCAAACACCTGGCGGATAAAATTACGGAATTGACCAAGAGATATTGTTATGGATGTCAAAACGATCATCCCAGTCAAATTCAACACGATAAATGTCTGGTAATGAGTCAAGAGGAAAAATTGGACGAGTATCTGGACGAAGCTTGGAGTTTCATCTCGGAAGAAGCAGTGTTGCATGAGTGGTATAAAGGCTTGAGTGATCATTCCTGCCCTCCATTTACTACTCTAGAGATCTATTGCATCGAAGCTCTCTTAGCCCAGAGTTGGGAGACAAGGCGAAGAAACGGCTACTTGACAGAGCGTTTCAAACAAAAAGTCAGAATTGAATTGATGACTTATCATTACCTATGAAAAAAAACCAACAAAACAAAATAATGGATACCTGGGAACTTTATTACCTTTTGAACAACAGTTCGTATACTGCTTCTTGGAATCCTGTCGTGTGCGCTAAAGATAAACTACCTCATCGCAAACCTCAAGACCATCAAGTTTATGTCATCAACACTGACGACAGTCATCTCCCAGGAACTCACTGGGTTGCCGTCTACTTCCCTCAAGAGGATTGTGTGGAATATTTTGATTCGTATGGATTACCCCCTTTGGAAGACGATATCATTGACTTTATGAGAAGAAATGCCCAGACGACACGATTCAATAATGTGAAGTTACAAGGCACAGATTCCATGGTGTGTGGACAATATTGTGTGTATTTTCTTCATCAACACAGTCTTGGATATCCTTTAGAACATTTAGTGACTTATTTTGATCGTCACTCTTCTAGAAACGATGAGAAAGTTGATCGATGGTTTTGTGACCATTATAGCTATCTTTTGTCTTTAGCTAGGAAACATAGTGTACATCAATGACCTCATGACTTCCATCAGTGGAAATCTCACATGATTTCACAACGTCGTCAACCTTGTCAAAAATAATTTGTTTGATGTTATTGTTACTTGTTAGTGGTTAGTTGTTGGTTGAATAAAAAATGTGTTTTGAAAAAAAAATGTGTGTGTTGTTTGTTTTCAAAAAGCACTGTGAATATATGCTCTTTGACTTTCTCTCTATCCCTCACCATGACATTCGCTATCACAACGTTCCAACACTAAAACCGAGTAGGGATGTTTTCTATCGCGTCCGCGTTTAACCCTATAAAGCGGGTTGGTCTCCAGTCTGGTCATCCACTGTTGACTCTTCAACCTATGAAGATGTCTTCCAGACTAGCCAAGCTGAACGAAGCTTACGTCAATTTACATCGTGTCAGGCTAAACCTGATACCTAAGCCTGAAGAGATAGAGAATGTCAGGATGTTAGCCATAGCCCAAGACCTGATAGAAGAGGTCTTCAGAGAGGAAATCAAGAAAGAACAAGAAGAATGGACAGAGAAGTACAGACTTCAGAAGCAGAGAGAACAGCGACAACAACAACAACAACAGCATCAGCAGCAAGAACCAGACAGAGGTTTTGTCGACTGCCATGTGGACACCAAAGAGTTCTCTTTCTCTTTCCGCAGAAGCAGACCGTATCGTATAGGAAAGCCTGCTGCCAGACGGGGACGCAATCTTAGACAGTAAAAAAAGATTGACATCACTCCCGTCAACAAAATACAGCCCTTTTCAGGGTTACCCCAATACTCTAGAAAAGACATACTAATTCAAATTGCCAAAACAAATTTCTGTGTGTGTGTGTGTGTGTGTGTGTGTGTGTGTTTAAAAAAAGAAGTGTGTCTATAAGCACTTACTTTCTCTGTCTTGTCAAATCGTGCATGTCTGTGTTTGTAAGTAACAAAAGTCAACGTGAGTGCTTCTTTTAGGTCCGCGCGTTTGATGTGATAGTAAGTTTTGGTGTATGGGGATGTTTACCTTCACGTCCGTGCTTCAAGTATATAAAGTGACGCGATCGTCAGTCTGGCTACCCATCGTCAACGAGACAACAGTAACAAAATGAGCAATAGTTTGCTAAATTGCTTGAACTTCAAATGCACCTGGAGTATGCCAGGCCCATTTTGGATGAGCTAGCTATGGAGGCCGTTGCAGAAAGTGCCAGACTTGAGGAAGAGGAGGAAAAAAAGAAGAAAGAAGAGTAGAAGGAAAAGAAAAGAGGGATCCTGCCTCACCTCATCATGAGACCTCTGTGTGAGGTGAAACCTGAGGTGAGGACACCTCCACAAGCACTACTAGCACAACGACAGCCACAGCCACAACCACAAACACCAGTACCAAGAGTCGCTACCCCTCAGATGGAAAACTGGGAGGTGGAGGCTTTGGAGGAATTAGAGAGACAGCGGCAAGAATGGGAGCCGCAGCAGCATCATCCCCGGCTACAAAACATAGAAGACAGAGGGCAGTCTTCAGAATCCCAGAAACTGAAGATTGGGGATCTGAAGCCAGTCAACTTCCCTCTGCGCTCCCAAGAACAAACATCAATTGGGAGCAGGACTGGAGCTGACGTTGCGTGTGAGGTGCTCGCCCAGAGAGATGTCACCATTAGTCAGGTGTATTTGAAGTTAAAAAAAACCCAGCCCTTCTCAGGGCTAACCAAATCTCTAGTAAAGAGAGACTATTCAAGTTGCCGATTTATGTGAATGTAGAGTAGTGTGACTATAAACACTCACTCCTTTACTGTTGTGTGTGTGTGTGTGTGTGTGTGTGTGTGTGTGCATTCGCGTTCGTTGGTGTGGATAGTATATGTATTTGTGTTTTATGCTTTCTCGTTCGTTGATGAGGATAGTATAGTGTGTATGTTTTATGCTTTCGCGTTCGTTGATGTGGATATTAGGTATGGTGTGTTTTATGCATTCTCATTGGTTGGTGTGGATAGTAGGTATGGTGTGTTTTATGCATTCGCGTCCGTTGGTGTGCATAGTATAATGTGTGTGTTTTATGCATTCTCGGCCGTTAGTGTGGATAGTAAATATGTGTGTGTTTTATGCATTCTCATTCGTTGGTGTGGATAGTATATATGGTGTGCTTTATGCTTTCTCATTCGTTGATCAGGATAGTAAACATGGTATATTTTATGCATTCGTGTTGGTTGGTGTGGATAGTATATAATATGTGAAGTGAGTTTAAGGGATGTTTTCGTTCACGTCCGTGCTTGACGTATATAACGCGGAACGCTCGTCAGTCTGGCTACAAAGGTCAAAGGTCAACCGGTACAGCAAAGGCCCAGCACAAGGGCTAAAAGCCCAGCACGGGGCTAAGTGCCTCTTTAGGGGAGCAGTGTCGCCCAGCCAAGGGCGTCATCTAACCCGGGCCGTGTGCCCCCCCCAAGGGACTATTAGAGCGCCCCGCCAGGGGCCTCTGGTCCAGCCCGGGACTTTAACCAGTCGTAAAAGCACTCGGTGCATAAACGACTATAATCCTTCAATCAATCAATCAGTCTGGCTACCCGACTTTTGGGCTGACTGCTGAAGAGGTAAGACGTATTCTCTGTTGCTCCCACACACACGTGGCATGCCGCATCTCAGATCCAAAAACATAGGAAGGGGACTTCAGGGAAGATCAAAGAGTGAATAACAACGATAAATTGGATACATTCACTGGATCTATAATAAGTTATTGCTATAATTGAGATTCATGGAACAAGGGAATAAGGATAATGGACACAATAGAACGGACTATACACTACACACATTGAACAAGGTAAAGGAATATTTTTAACATATAAATCTTTGAATATTTAATTATTTATTCATTTAAACACCTAGTTCTTAACGTCATAACCCTCCTAATTAAATATAGTTAATATGATATTAAATTTAGTAAGTATTGACACTGTCGTCTGCTACCGAAGGTAGAGTTATGGACATATCTGCCGATTTAGTCGTCTGCTATTAAATAGAGTTACTAACTGCGGGAAATATAAATTGCTGTTTTTGTTTGGAGTAAGTGTATTAGTATCTATGGTTTGAAGAGGATTGGAAGTTCTAAGTTAACCATGCCAAATAATCATAACAATAACAATAATACCAAAATTATGAATAAAATATGACAGTTTTTAAGGATTGATCTAGTACAATATGTTAAGATGATGGTATGAAATATGTTTAGGATGATAAATTAAATTTGGGATCTGCCAATATCTTTATTTTTGGTAAATTTCTAGGCGCGCGTTCCTTGTTCACACTGTCGTCTGCTTAATCATAATAGTAACAATAATATTTACACCCGAGTTATAAATAAATACGCTAGTTTTAACGATTGAACTAATATACAATGTTGAGATGGTTGTAAGAAATATGTTCAACATGATAAATAAACTAGGGGACTGTTAAAACACTTTATTTGTAAATAAATTGATTACTGTTAGCTCGTAGTGTTAATCATCCATAAGTGGTGCCGCGTCGCTTATAGGATCGTATTACAGTTAAGAGACAATAGATTAGTGTGGTAAGTTTTGTGTGGACGACGGCGATTGGTTGGAATTTAGGCGCGCTTTCCTTTTTAGTCACAATACAATCCAACGCAAACAGATTGAAACAAAAGGATTCAAACACAAACATAATGACAACCAATTAAAATGAACCTGCTCACATAGCAATTTAGTCTACGTCAAGCCTATAACATTGAAAGTTCACACTTCACTATATATAATGATAGAAATTTTATTATATTAATTTAAGAGGATTATATTATCAACATAATAACCAACCAAAAATAATCTTTATAAATCAGGATTAATAATGGGATAGAATAATAATATCATAATAGAAGAAAGTACCTAGAAGTAATTCAATAATAAATAAGGACAATTATAATAAATTTTATTATTTACTTAATTTATTCATTCAATTTATTTAATTTAACTTTTTGGGATCTGCCAATATCTTTATTTTTGGTAGATTTCTAGGCGCGAGTTCCTTGTTGACACTGTCGTCTGCTTAATCATAACAATAATATTTACACCGGAGTTGTAAATAAATACGCTAGTTTTTAAGGATTGAACTAATATACAATGTTGAAATGATTGTAAGAAATATGTTCAACATGATAAATAAACTAGGGGACTGTTAAAACACTTTATTTGTAAATAAATTGATTACTGTTAGCTCATAGTGTTAATCATCAATAAGTGGTGCTGCGTGCTTATTGGAGCGTATTACAGTTCAGAGACATTAGATTAGTGTTGCAAGTTTTGTGTGGACGACGGCGATTGGTTGGAATTTAGGCGCGCTTCCCCTGTAGTCACAATCCAACGTTAACGGATTGAAACAAAAGGATTGAAACATAAACCAATCAAATTGAACATGCTCACATAACAATTTAGTCTACGCCAAGCCTATAACATTGAAAGTTCACACTTCACTATATATAATGATAGAAATTTTATTACATTAATTTAAGAGGATTATATTATCAAAATAATGACCAACTAAAAATAATCTTTATAAATCAGGATTAATAATGGGATAGAATAATAATATCATAATAGAAGAAAGTACCTAGAAGTAATTCAGTAATAAATAAGGACAATTATAATAATAAATTTTATTATTTATTTAATTTATTCATTCAATTTATTTCATTTAACTTAAAAAAAAGAAGGGAATTATTCCTTTTCAATTAATTAAATCAATTTATAAAATTTCTTTCACTTAATTATTCAATCTATGTAATGTAAATCTTTATATTCTATTTAATTTAACTTATTGACTTTATTTTATTTCATTTATTTAATTTAATTCAATCTGATGAATTTAGATTGAATTAATGAATTTCATTCAATTTAATTAATCTTTATATTCTATTTAATTTAACTTATTGACTTTATTTTATTTCATCTATTTAAATTTAATTTAGTCTGATTGGATTTAGATTGAATTAGTGAATTTCATCTAATTTAATCTAACTTACTTAAATTGATATGATTTAATTTAATTTAATCAAATTAATTAAATTCCTTTAAATTAATTTAACTTACTTTAGTTATTATATTTATTACATTTATTATGTTAATTGATTTTGTAATAAATCTAACAAATTTAAAAATTTAATTAAAATAAAAACAAACAAACAAACAAACAACAGCACAGACAGAGATGACAAAAAGACTTCTTGATCAGAAGGATACACATTACCGGGAATCAAAGAAGCCCTAATTCAGGAGAAAGAGGACAGAAGAAGATAATAAAGAAGACTCAATACAGAAGCCATGTACAGTAAAGAGAGGATTCAAGAATAAACAGGGGAAAGTTTAAAAATAACTTTCCAATTTGCTAACAGAGTACAGATGAAATAATCAAATTTGCCGACAGAGGAAAGATGTAATATTCAAATTTGCCTATAAAGAAAAGATCTAATTATTTAATCAGATTTGCCAGACAAGCACCAAAGCAAGGGACAGTCCAGGAAGCTCTACCTGCTGCCCCACAACCCTCACAGAGGAAAGTTTAATAATAACTTTCCAATTGCCTCACAGAGCAAAGATGAAATAATCAAATTTGCCTACAGAAAAAAAGATGTAATATTCAAATTTGCCAATAAAGAAAAGATATAATTATTTGATCAAATTTGCCAGACAAGCATCAAAGCAAGGGACAGTCCAGGAAGCTCTACCTGCTGCCCCACAACCCTCCCCCGCACGCACACATACACAAACACCTATGCTGGGAACATTAATCAGGTGCTAGGACAAATATACTAGCTACACCTGGGTGGGATCCTGAACTCGGCAAGCCAGTGCTGAGCTAAGATTTCCTACCATGACCCCGGCATATGGGTGTTGGTATTGTAACAAGGTAAGGGGCAGTCCAGGACACACCCCCTGCTGCCCCATTCCCGAATATACGGACAAGCTCTCAAGTTGGGGCAGTGCAGGTGGCTCAGCACATCAAGGCAAGGGGCAGTGCAGGAAGCTCTACCTGCTGCCCCACAACCCCCTCCCCACACACACACAAACACCTTCGCTGGGAACATCAAACAGGTGCTAGGGAAAATATACTAGCAATATCTGGGTGGGATCCTGAACTTGGCAAGCCGGTGCTGAGCTAAGATTTCCTACCATGACCCTGGCATATGGGTGTAGTATCGTATCAAGTAAGGGACAGTCCAGGTCACACCCCACCTGCTGTCCCAAAAAACCCGGACAAGCACAAAAGACCTGTTCAGGAGCGAGAGGGATTAACCAAATCTTCATTTCACAACAGAAGATTAAAACAATCAATCATGATCCTTTCGAACGGCAGCGACTCAAAATAATACAACCAAAACTACTAAGCGGTGCTAAAGTTATATAGGATGGCATACATTCAGCAGATTGGCACAGTTTTGACTATCATAAGTACGCTAAGTACACAAAATTCCAACATAAATATCTATTCAAAATTCACAACTCGCTAAAATTAGATCAATTGCACAGGTGGCTCACACACTCCAGGCATAGGGACATCCATAGTAACAACTGAAAACAATTTGATAAAACAGATATAGGGGTCGACAAAGCTTTCAGGGAGACTTGGGGCCTTGGAGAAGAACAGTTGGCCTTTGGCGGGGACAAACAACATCAAGGGAGGAAACCGACTCAGACGCATGGAACAGTTGGTTTATTACTCTACATGAAGGGGCTGGCTTCGGCGTCGTCGCTGTGGGTCTCTTGGTTGCTCTCTTCCTGGTGGCTGTCGTTTCCGGTTCGGTCCTGGGGTGGTTTCGGGTCGCCGCCTTCGGGGCTGCTTTGGGGCTTGGGTGGGTTGGGGCTTGCTTGTTGCCTGCCTTGGAGTTGGGGGCGGTGTGCTTCGGGTGGGCTGCCCTGGTGTGGTGCCCCTCCTTTTTGGGTTGTGCTTGGGGGGTGGGCGGGGGTGTTTGGTGGGGTGGACCTGTTCTTGGATGGGTTTGGTGGGGCCGGAGTGCGTCTAACTTAGTAAGAGTAACGGGTATCTGGCCCACACCGGGGTCAGGAGTGGAAAGGCCCAGACCGGGGCCAAGTGCCCTCTTAAAGGGACTGCCGTCCAGCCCAGGGCCGCAGGACTTTGTGACCAGTCAAGTTACTAGCCTGAAAGTAGCCAGGGATCAGGTGGCAGGAATGATAGAAGAGGAGGTGGAAAAAATAAGAGGATTCATCAAGCCTAAGTATGTAAGAGTGGGGACATTGAAGGAAACCCTTGATCTTGTCATCCAAGTGAGGAGATTCTTGCAAGATACATTTAATTGGTCAGAGTGGTCTTTTGTCAAGTGGGGTTTACAACAATTAATAAAAGCAGAAGACAAGATGAAAAAAGTAATGAAAGAAGAGGTAAAGAAAATCAAAGACACCTGGACAAAAGAGTGAAAGGAGAAGGAAAACCAAAAAAAGAAAGAGGACTTTGAAACACTGAACATAAACTGGATGAAAATACAGAAAAAATTTAGAGACATGGGACATCCAGACTGGATTCCAGACGAAGAAAAGAAAAAGACGAAGAAAGGAATCATTGGAAAATAAAGAAGCTGGTGGAAGAACTGGAGACAATAGAATCAAAAACCAAAGTCCCTTTTCAGGGCCACTCCACTGCCTCGAAAAGATTTATTCTTTCTTGCCTAAAAAAATTTAAAACATACTATACTATCCACTGACACGAACGCGAATGCATCACACTTTGTATAGAAATGAAACAGGTGGCATGACGTCACGGTACTTGCTACATTGTTGCAAGTGTCCAGTACCGTGACGTCATATTGACCCATGGTGTGCTAGTCGCTATACAAAATTCCCATTGTCCGTAAACGTACCCAGGGTGATATTTTGTCCGTATAAATAGTGTCCGTAAACTACCTCGGGATGGGTGGGGTGGTCTGTAATGTATTTTCCCATTGTCCGTAAACTACCCCACTATACTACTCATCTGCATTTGTATTTTGCTTTCTTTTCTTTCTCTCTTTCTGCATCAGCATTTGATTTTAATCATTATCTCTGTCTTCATCTGCCTCCCTTTCTCCCCTCTCTGCATTTGTATTTCATCTCTCTCTCTCTCTCTCTCTCTCTCTCTCTCTCTCTCTCTCTCTTTGTGCAGTTCCCTTTGCCTGTCTCCTTCTCTTTCTGAATTAGCCTTTCAATCATTATTTTCTGAAGCTGAAGCTTTGTTAATTCCAATTCCATCTAGTTTTTCAGTTATGATTCCATTAATTTCCTATCGAAACCAGATACGGACTTACTAATCAAACCCAAAGCAATATCTCCAAAATTTCCGCTATGATGTAACAGAGAACGCGCCTGCTGTAGCGAAGAAGTTGTATTTCAGATATAAAGAGAATTCGACAATGTCGTCATTTATAAACAAAGCTTGGAAAAACACCTGCAGGAAAAATAAGGCACAGAAGTCCAATAAATTGGAGGTAATTAAGTAACTTCGCATATTCGTATATATCTTATGTATTGTATGTTGTGTCGTAAATTTCAGTTCGTACATAATACGTATTTTCACATAAAAATATCGTCGTGACATCAGTTTCGGAGCATCATGTTTTTCGGAGCGGCCATTTTATTTCGTTGATATTGTCCGATAACATTTAACTGATAATGCAGATTCCAGACGTTTTCTTTACAGAAATGTCACGCTTTGCTACAAGTAAAGAAAATGTTTCGAGCTTGTCTAAATCAAGTAAGTATTCACATTGTGCATAACAATGACAAAAACCCATCAAATTGCCTTATACACTTTTATACCCAATCCAAATTACTTTCAATTTTCCATAACGTCAATGAACTGAAACCCTTAGTGCAACTTGTTTGTTTGTTTGTTGTCGACTGTTAAATAGATAAAGTCAAGTGACTTCTAGTCTCCACCCACTTCGCATTTTATCTTTCCTATAGAAGCTCATTAACGAAATAATTATCAATTTTGCTGCTGAATTTACAGACATTTTCTTCTTTTTTTTCTTTCTTTCTTTCTTTCCTTATTTCCAGTTTTGAATAAAGAAAAAAGTAAACTAATATATTGTAATCAATATATAAGAAGCTAAATATTTTGGTACATTAACATTTAGGTAATTTTAGAAATAAAACAGTATTAAACGTTTTTTAAACCTATCATAAATGCATTACATGCAGTTTGCATGATTTTCAGAATGGCAGAAAACTGTATCGTTGTTATAGCCAAGAAGCTTTAACAAAAACACACATAGCTGTTAAGGAGAAGAAAATATTGATTTATATTAAGACTATTTATAGCCATTGTGATATTACATTTCTTTTCTCATCTCGACGATGGCCGCGAGTGGCGCTGTGATCAAGCGCTCCGAAACAGGTGACGTTATAAACAAGGAAAGCAAAACGAAGTACTGATTAATAACTGTCACGGAACAAATGTCTGCAGCCATGAATAGTTTTAAGTTTTGAATTTTGGTACAAGTATAATGATGATTCAAAGTGTAAATGAACTTTTAATAAAACTTACATTACTTACGAATTATTCCGCGATTTCTTCTTAATGGCTCCGAAACCGATACCGCGAGAATATCTTCCTTCATACGCATACAAGACAGTAGTATTTTGAATACTTTTATATTGTATCCATTTAAGGGCTTTTTTTACTGCCCAAAATTCTACTGTAAAAGTTGAACAACCATCCGACAGTCTCGCCCAGCGGTGTCAGTTCTGTTTGTGTCTGATGATTTAGAACCATCGGTCTATATTTTTTTGTGTTCTTTGTACCTGCCTATTTCCGAGAGAATTTTTGCTCTTAATTCCTTCAGATCTTTCTCCTGTTGCTTTTTGTATTTTTGAATGTAACATTCATGTTCAAAATCCACAATTTAACAACAAAAACAGCATCGTTTCTTCCCTTTATAAATGTGGGCCTGGGTGTTATTGGTACTAATGATACAGGCAATGTGCAATAGGAATAATTGATAAGCTCTTTTCTGTTGTTGACCTTGTTCGTAGCAGGTAGGACTGATGTTAGACATTGGCGTCACTCTCCGCATTGAATTTGTTGTTCCTGGCTATAAAACCTTGAGCACATATTTCACATTTTTCAGTAATGGTGTCGAAATTTTTTTCATCATGATAGACGTGAATGTATTTTCCGCCTGGGAAATCGGACCCTCAAAACATCAGAGGTCCGTGAAACCACTTGAGAGCATAATTTTAACGTGTAGCGTGGACCCAAGATGTCTTGAGGCAATATGTCGCGTCGTTGCCTTTTACTGACTTCTTCTTTCTCACTGAAATTGTGCGATCGTTTTATCTTGATTGCTAAACATCGTTTGCATTGGTTTTACACGCAACGGGCTCCTATATACAGGACTCGTTTTCTTAGAGTCAGAGTATTCATTCAACTCTCAAACAGTCAAGATGGAAGAGTCAACACAGCTTACCCTTCTGGTTAAAGCTTTGAGGAGTGTCATACGAAGAATACTTCAGAGACTATTCCTCCCCAAGAGATAAAAATCAAGATACTTGCTACAATTGCCTGAAAGGGCCGTTGGGTGTTTGTTCTTTTGATAAACTCATGGACTGGACATGATGAGATTTCACTGTCTCAAGCCCTTACCACGACTAAGTCCTATTTCTTCTCCTGCTACCGAGGATGTTTTGGTAGTCACTGCTGCAGCTGGCATCTTAGTGATAGTGACCTTAGATGTACTCATGGTTGGGTTGGAATGCTTGGCCCATTAAAGTCTCTTTCTTTTGAGTAGAGTTAAAGAAGTTTGGCACATTTGTCTCAGATACCTTAACTCTATCAAGATGTCTCGTAGCCGTCGCCTTCATTCTTCTGTCCTGCTCCTTTAGCCATGCTCTGACAACGTCACATCGATTCACTGCGCGTCGATTCCTTGCAAGTTTCAGCCATACTCAAACTATGTCGCATCAATTTACTGCGAACGAACGCTGGCGCACCTGCATCTGAGAGACTCACCACTCTGCCTGAATTTTGATACGCGAGTTTGGATTGGTGAAACAATTCAATCCGTTTCGATCCTATCTTAGACTCTAAATTCCAGCGACTCGTCTTATGGTTACACCTGTTCTTAACCACGATCAAGATTTATAGAATGTTGACCATTGGAGAGTCCAAGTCGCATACCATGTTAGCAAGCGTGGAAGCATCCACACTCATATCGCGGTTGCTGTTCGACTATCACCAAGATGACAGACACAACTGTTTGAAAGAGAATGATATTTGTGGAGAAGCAAGGCTATCTGAAGAGAGTTTTACTGTATGGCCCGTCTGTGAGACGAAGTTTGAGAAAAGGAAAACGATTGGTGAGATGCACCCGTATGTTAACAAAACCCAACGGCCCTTTTCAGGACCTCTCTAGAAAAGATATACTACCTTTCACTATTGCTAAAATGTATGTCTTTGCCTCTGTGTGTCTTTGTGTATGTTAATATTGTCAACTCGCACTTAAAACCCTTTACCATTACCCTTTCCCGTTGACACCATAATCCCTTTTGACCCATAAATCCATTCCCATGTTAAGCCTTTGGACCACTTTAACATATTAACGTATTGTCCCCAAATACCACTTCTTGCCCTCAAGTGCCCCATATTACTACTAACGTTTAAGTCACCATCCATATTTAGTATAGGTATAATTTTAAGAGAACGTGGCGTACCCGCTATAGTAATCGCAGATATAAATCTGAAAAACAAGGTTAATTTTTAATGACACGTGACCACTAATGAATTTCCTGTTAAGAAAAGATAATTGGATCGAAGAACTTGTACGGCAAAAACCAACTGCAGATCAACCAGCGTGACAATTGTACTTTTCCGTGATATTATTAATGGAACAATTATGTGTTTGCAACATGGTTATAATTTATAAGACCTTGATGAAGACCATGATTTCGATCCATAACATTATCGTCGTAGTAAAATCATTAAAATAAAACAACGAGAAACATATTAGACTTATTAAAACCTATAAACGTACATGTGATATTGTAATGCTAGTTGTATTACTACGGCTGCAGCGACAGTAGGACTAGGCGCTACTGGAATTTCAACAACTGCGACCACCGCTGAAGCCACAGCGTAAATCGCAATTAATGCAATACTGCAATTGATATTAGTACAACTACAAAGCTGTATCACGCGCGATAAAAAAAAATAGTCTAATCAACAGATGGACTCATGATAGTGTCATACGCGCAAGATCATGGAATAAAATTATAAATGAATAACTTGTTGAACAGTACAATATCTACATTCTCAAATTCAGTGAAAGATGAACGTCCTTTATATCGTCTACACGACACTGAATGTCTTAAATTTCAAGCGGAAAGTTCTGCGTCCAACAACAATCAAGCAATACAAGTTGCTGAACAAGTCCCATGCGGGTTTTGTTATATATCAGCTAGGTGTGACAGGCAAACTGAACCACCAATGTTGTATCGTGGCCGGGATTCAGTTGAGGTGTTTCTTAATTGATTGAAGTTATCATGAAAAGGATTCGACAACAGCTCTATTCACTAGCAGTTATGATTATGACTAATGATAACATTTGTGAGTTTTCCGCAGCCACTCGTTGCTGGATTTGGGAAAAAGCTTTTACTTCCATAGGTGAAGTTGGAAACTCTAAAGTTTGTGATCACTGTCACGTCACTGGCGTATACAGAGGGGCCGCGCCCAACGTATGCAATCTACCGTTGAGAATTTACCTGAACAAAAAACGCCCTGTAGTACATCATAACTTGCGTTTATATGATGGTCATTTAATAATGCAAGCAATAACCACGGCATCAAAATCATCAATAAGCAAGATCCAAAAACAACATGCCAAAATATATGAGTTTAGGCTGTGTCATCGATTCGTTACAGTTTCTGAATTAATCCTTGGACAAGCTGGTGAGCAATCTAATTCCGGAGAACTTTTCAGTCATTCGTTGGCATTATCTCCAGGGCGCCAGCGCCCCACATATTGACTTCAGACGAGAAAAGGTGTGTATCGATACGAATACATGAGTGACTAGGATAAATTTGCCGAAACTCAGTTTCCACTGAATAAAGCGTTTTATTCATCGCTGTCACGTGAAGGTATCTCAGACAAAGATTACGAGCACTCAAACAAAGTTTGGTCCGCATTCGGATGCAAAAACACTGATGTGTTGTTGCTCGCTGATCTGTTTGAGAAATTCATGATACTGCCATGCACGTGTACAAGTTAGATCCTGCACATTACTTCTCGTTACCGGGCATGGCTTGGGACGCACTGTTGTCTAAAACCAAAACCGAGCTGGAATTGCTCACCGACATTGACCAGCATATGTCTTTTAAGCGCCCACTTCTCAGTGGTATTTCTTCGGCAAGACAGACAAACAACCCAAACGTGGATGCATATGACCCCATTGCCCCTAACAGTTACATTAAGTCTCTAGATGATAATAGCCTTTCTAGCAGGGCAATGATGAAAAAGTTGACCGTTGTTCGGTTTCACTTGATTGATCCTGGATACATTTACATGCAAAACACGTGCGCGATCACAACATAAAAAGTGACCACGGATACTTCTTTGAAGTTGATCTAGAATACTCTGAACATTTACATGTTGTACACACCAGTATCCGCCGGTGCCAAAAGCTCTGTCGGTGCCTGATACGTGGTTGTCCCCGTATCAGTGTGAGATCGGCAATGAATCCGGATGCAAATACACTGAATGCACCAAGCAAGTAACAAGTCTTAGGGCCAAACCAAAATTATGTATTACATATGCGAAACCTCCCGCTGTATCCACGATTTAGTATGCGTGTAACCAAGATTCATCGAGTGCTTGAATCTTGCCAGCAGGCCTAGATGGCACCAGATTAATACCGATCTGAGATCAAAGGTCACAAATAAGTTTGAGAAGGACTTTTCAAGTTCATGAACAATTCCGTATTCGGAAAATCCATGGAGAATCTATGCAAACGGATTCGAGTCGATCTTGTCCGTGAATGAGAACAATAAATATTTTGAAGTCTTAACGCTGACCCAGCCTTTGAATCTCGAAATATATCTTTGATGGTGGACTTGTTGACGTTCACAGTCAAAGATCAAAACTAAAGCTGGCAAAACCGTGTTGGCCTTGTCGAAGCTACTCATGTGCGAGTTTTACTATAGCAAGATCAAACAATTGTACCAGGATCGTGTTAGGATGCTGTACACCGACACTGACTCGCTGCTGATGCATATCACAACCAATGATGTGCATGCTCACATGGCACTTTTGTGTTTAGTAAATGAATTTGGTACCGTTGATTATTAACGACAGCAAAAAGGTTGTTGGTAAGTTGAAATATGAATGCTTGGATAAACCAACTGAAGAGTATGTGGGACTGCGACTTAAACTGTATACACCTCTGAAAGGAAGAGAGTAGAATGGGTCGACCGTGTAATTGTGCAATGTCTTAGAGACCGACGTGAATCCGCACACCTATAGTGCGGTGTCAGAAACTTCGACGGACCATACTGGGTCAGTAGCTCGACGTTGCCCAACTTCTAACTTTCCTGGTGAGTACAGATACCAACAAACATGTCTCCAAGAGGTTGCGACGGTGCCGGCTGTGAGATCATCTTCTTAGTAAATGTTATAGTCTTTTGTCGAATTACATTTGCTGGTTTAAATCCGATCGTGTGTGTAACTTCATTGTCTAGTGCTGCTATGACTAATGGAAGACGTGTTATCCATTCGTGAGATCGCTCAAGGGGGAGGGCGTAACCCTCGCGTTCTAGCACTTTAAGTACCAGACCTCATCAACAATTGCGCGCGTACTGATGCGCGTGCAATTAAATCCTTCCACTTGGTCACGATGAATGTTAATGTGTCCAACAAGAACTCGTACACGATGTTTGTTCAACAAAGCAACAACAGGTCCGAGAATTTTTTTACCAAGACCCACTTGAAACAGCCGTAGCCATGTTAGTGGTGAAGATTTATAAATGCGTTCAATTACATCAGCGACACTTGCAGAGTCTTTTGACGTCAACGGCTCAGTTTCTTTGTATCTGATGACAACATCGACAATGGTTAATAAGTATTGGTATATGCCCACTTACGAGCCACAATTAAGTACACGATCATGTTGAAGAACAACAAATCAGACTGATGGATCTCATTTGGTGTTTGGACATCAAGCCACCCACGTGAAATCTTTCTTGGTACTGGTAGATACATTTGCCACAACGCCTTCTTTGGCAACAATGTTCAGTAACCCCATGAGTGACCTTTGCGCTTGTTAACAATTTCACGGCGGCAACACTTCTCCAGTACACACCCGGACTTTATAATATTTTTGCTAATGTCCAGCTTTTTGTGTCCAATGTTTGTTTTATTAATATTAATTACTTTTAATAAGTAGACTTTCGTCCACATCCCAGTTCACTCTTCGCCTTTATACCTCATTTGATGATCCATTTGGCGATTCGTTTCTGAGAGTTGGATCAATCGCATTCAAGTCATGAATTGAATCCACGCCGGCACCTTGATGTGCACCGATATTGATTGAAGCATTTTAAGTAAGGTCATGTCGGTAACATGCAGCATCAACATGATTCACAGATACTTCACCAGGTTTTGATTGGTTATCAGAATTAAGTCGTATATCCATTCACGTACCGGATCCACAGTAATGGTATCCAGGGATATATTTTTCACCAGAATATTAATTTCATTGTGTTACCGGTAACTTTGTTAATGCATCCGCGATATCACAGCCGACATTATTTTAAACCGGACCCTGTGCGTTTGCGTCCACCAACAGACCAAGTTCGAGTAATCGCTGCTCGCCCATTATGTGTTTGAATTCGAGTTGGATTTGCGGTACGTGTTTTTGCGCGACATCGTACACAATAAGAAGACATGATTGTATTATATACTGTATTATAATAACTGATGTTATTAATATCTCTCTCTCATCCGGGGAATTCCCATCATTTTTTAAAACTGCCATTGTAAAGCCTCTGCTGAAGAAACCAACACTCGACCATAACGATTTAAAGAACTACCGCCCAGTTTCTAATCTCCAATTCATGTCAAAAATCTTAGAAAAAGTTGTTCTATCCCAACTTGTATCTCATCTGAATTCAAACAGTCTTTTTAGCAATGTACAGTGTGCATATCGCCCTTGCCACAGTACTGAAACTACTCTTCTGAAAGTAGTTAATGACCTTCTCTCTGCTTTGGATAGCGGAAAGATTACAGTCCTCACTCTCCTTGACTTGTCTGCAGCATTTGACACAATAGACCATGATATATTACTGCACCGTCTCCAGCATGCATTTGGCATTCACGATACAGCCTTACTATGGTTCAAGTCCTACTTGGTCAACAGGACACAAATTGTGTCCGCAAATGGAAAACACTCCAGCCCAGTTGATCTATGCTGTGGTGTTCGACAGGGGTCTGTTCTTGGACCTGTTCTCTTCATTCTATACACTCGGCCACTCTCAAGTGTCATAGATCATCATCCAGTGTCTCACCAATTGTATGCTGATGACACCCAAATATACAAATCTAGCCATCCAGCTGAAGTTGAAGCTACCATCCAAGGCGTAGAGAGGTGCATTTCCGATGTGAAATCATGGATGACATTTAACAAGCTGCAGATGAATGATGATAAAACTGAAGCCATTCTGATTACAACACAAAGACTTTCTCATTCACATCCTTTACCTCAAACAATAAATATTAGCAACACCAACGTTAAATTCACACAGTCAGTACGAAACCTAGGTGTTACTCTCGACAGTACTCTCTCATTACACCAACATGTCATGAACATATGCAAGGCCGCATATCTTGATCTCAGACGCATCAGCTCCATTCGCAAGTATCTTTCAGTTGATGCCACTAAAACACTTGTGTGTTCCTTAGTACTTTCAAGACTGGACTATTGTAACTCAATTCTGTCTGGTTCGTCTCAATATCTACTCCAGAAACTTCAAAAAGTTCAAAACATCAAAACACAGCTTCTCGGATCATCCTTAGAGTATCACGATCAGAGCACGCCTCCCCCCTGCTCTGTACCCAACACTGGCTATCCATTCGATCCAGAATTAAACACAAATTTTGTTTTCTGAGCTACGTTTCACTGACGGGCTCCAGTCCAACATACCTATCTGACCTCACCCATGTGTACACACCAGCAAGATACTTACGCTCCTCTTCTGACACTTGTATTCTCATTATTCCCACTATGAAAATGAAATCATATGGACAACGTTTCTTTTGCATACCAGGGCCCAGCAATGTGGAACGAATTGCCCACTGAAATTAGACACAGAGACACAGTGATCTCATTCAAGAGCGCTTTTAAAACTCACCTATTTCAACTGCAAGAACAGACTTAAAGACCTAATAATGTATCCTTACCTTAAATATTTACAGCATGTTTTCTGTTTTCTAATTTCGTGGTGTTTGTTTTTATTTTTGTAATCGTATTATTATATATGTTTTTTAAGTGTTGTCAAATGTTGTAAAGCGCTTAGAGCTTCTAAAGATTAGGCGCCATGCAAAGTCCTCATTATTATTATTATTATTATTATTATTATTATTATTATCCAATAAAATCAGTAGAAACCAAGACTTGGAAAAAATCAAAGATTTGAAAAGCTCCGCTTTCATCGTCATTGACTCCTATGCACTGGCAACACCTAAACCATCCAAGCACAGTGATATATTTCAAAACTTATTTCGTGTGCTAATCATTGGCTCTGCTGGATCAGGAAAAACTCAACTCTTGTTGAATTTGATTGTACGATGGCTGAAGTGGAGTCGGTTTGAGCTATCGGCTTATGATCAATCGTGTTATGATGCGTAATAAGATTTTCACCTACCACTGACGATTTGGACGCAAACGAAAACAATCGTGTCTTGTCTGTTGATGTGATGCTTGAGAACCAAGTCAATTCCGCACAAATATTTTCACAAGGTCGACACAAAAACACAGACGTGATATATTTGACTCAACGGTACGCACATGTGCCCAAAGTGATTCGTGAAAACTGTAACATGGCATTCCCGGGGATGGTCTTGGAAATGGCTATTGGACTTGGCCTACCGCTGACCACACCTGGAATGAATTTCGTGACATGTTTGCGTGGATGACCAAGGAGTCGTATAGTTTTCTCACTATTGATTTGAATGAAACTTGCAGGGGTAAATATCGTAAGGGTTTGGACGTAAGCGTCTAACACAAATGTGTCTCACACGACAACTTAACAATCGCTGCATATCATATAATATCCCTTCCAGTGATATCAAAGAAGAATAGGAAAAGATGGTGAAACCGGTATTGTTAACCTGGATTTGACAACAGGACCTGACGCTCATTGTGTCGTATACATGGTAACACCGTAACATCGTTTGGATTTTGACTCGCACGGACTCGCACCACCAAATGAAGTTGTTAATTATTTAACGAAGGGCACTATCAGTGGATCTGGATGACAACCGCTGTTTTATTCGACTATGCCAGTACAAACTCGGTTGGACTTACCAATACGTAGTCATCTTGTTCGTGAAGCGTTGCGATCACTATTCTCACAAGTACTTATTAATTTCACATTAACATACATTTAATATTATAACAATGTCTATTAAACATTTACGGATATCACTCCGACGACATGGTGCTGATGTTTATCTGAGCAGGTTTTATTTTATTGGTCTGATCTTTGTGTGCTCCCTCAATGAAATATTCCAAATAGAATTTGAGATGCTCTTTTTGTTTTCAAGCATTGATTGATAGTAAGTTTTTATAGCTTTAGCTTTTTTAATCATGCCTGTTATTTTATTTCTCCATACTATATATTGTGCATGGTTTTCCACAACCTTGAATTGGTCTTGTGTCTTCATGGCATCTAAGATTTCAGTAGTAAGAAATTTAGGTTGGATTTTATACTTTACCCGATGTACTTTCTGTGGTACATGTTTAGAGACTACTTCCATAATACGACACAATGAGCGCCAGGTCCTGTTGTCAGTTCACACCCTTAGAACCTCATCTATGTCATAAAATTTTTGGATTATATTACATGAAACTTTATTTAGGACATCCAGAAAATGTTTGAACAATCTGTAAGTGATAGTTTTGTGTGTATTTTTCCTATTTTTCTAGAATCTTACCTTTCTTGTGAGAAAAGCAGGATAGTGGTCACTAAGACCAACATTCGGTACATTAACATAAGCCACATTGTCTAGTAGGTTGTTATAAATGCGGTCAACAGAAATACTTCATATTTATGTTGCCCTTGGGTGTTGATTTACCAGGTGTAAAAGGCCTTGGTGTCCACACGAGGAGGTGGTCTTGATATCATTATATTACATGAATCTGGGCCGCAATACCCAGCAGCATAAGTAAACTTTCACAATCTGTTATGATTTGATTTAGTGTTATTCCATCACTAGCGTCATTTCCACCTCCTAAAATAATAATTTGGTTGTATTTGGTTCGGTCTGAATTCATTATTCTGTCCTGTTTGTTCTTGACTTTCGCACCTCTAAAACTCTGTACATCTGTTCTAATAAGTCGCCTTGGTACTATGCTTTTCACTATTGAGGAGCCAATAGAGTCCTGTCTTTTCTGGCTAGTGACTTTCTGTGATGGATTCTGCTTCGTATAATTAGACACATCTCTTTGAAGAAGGGGTGCTGAATTGATGTCACAGTTGTGTGAGCTAATGGAGCTGACGTTGACACTTTTGCCTGAGCAGTAGGAAATGCAGTTGCTGGCGCTGGTGACAGACTTGTCTGAGCTGTCTTTCCTGCATGTGATTATCTTGTGCGGCTGTGATCTTCAGGTATATCAAACATACTAAAGCCAGAAAATGTTACAGAAAGAGTTGAGCTAAGTGTTAGGAACCAACAAGGCTGGTATTTATGATTTCGTCTTGTTCAAAGCAGTGATAGAAAGACTATTAAATCCTTACATATGACTAGCACACATCCATAAACGTTTAAGAAAACTTTGGGAATGAATTTGTATCATTACTGACATAATATCATCTGAAATATATGGCAGTTGTAATTCAGCTTCATCCACTTGGGTAGCCATATTTTATAATCTCTCTCTCTCTCTCTCTCTCTCTCTCTCTCTCTCTCTCTCTCTCTCTCTCTCTCTCTCATGCATTCAATATCTTTCTCATGCACTCAGTCTCTCTCCCATGCACTCTCTCTCTCTCAGGCAATAAATCTTTCTCATGCACTCAGTCTTTTTCAAGCACTAAATCTTTCTCTCAAGCACTCTTATGCACTCAGTCTATCTCTCATGCACGCAGTCTCTCATGTACTCAGTGTCTCCTTCGTGCGCTCTCTCATGCACCCAATCTCTCTCAAGCACTCAATTTCTCTCACTCTCTTTCTCTCTCTCATGTTCTCAAACTCTCTCATATGCTCATTCTCTCGTGCATTCAATTTCTATTTCATGCACTCTATCTCAGCCAGTCTTTTCCTTTCTCATGCACCCAATCTCTCCTGCACGCAGTCTTTCTCATGCACTCATTCTCTGTTCCTCAAATAATTCTCTGTCATCCACTAAATCTATCTCTCATGCTCTCTCTCTCTCTCTCTCTCTCTCTCTCTCTCTCTCTCTCTCTCTCTCTCTCTCTCTCTCTCTCTCTCTCTCTTGCATTCAATCTCTGTCGTGCGATCAGTTTCTCTCATGCACTCAATATATCTTATGTACAAAGTCTCTCTCATCCACTCAGTCTCTCTCTTACACTCAGTCTCTTTCCCTCTCTCGTGCTGTCAGTCTCTTTCCCATGTACTCAGTCTCTCTCATGCACTCAGTCTTTCTCTCGTGCACTCTTTCTCTCATGCAATGCTTGTAGTTCTCTATATCCCTCATTTACACCAATTTTCATTTTTGAATACAATTTCAGCTATTTAGTCAACATGAATAAAAATAGAAGCTTAACAGCAAACAAATTAGCAATTTCCAAAAGGATTGTGGATGGCAAAAATAGATGTGTATAATTTACGTATCACGTGTTGTTTTTATGTTTAATTTATAATGTGTGCTTGTCTTTTGTCCGTGATTGAGAGTGAAGTTTTGACCTACCTGACGTTTGTAATTATTTAAAGATATTTATAAAAAAAATTTAGTTCAAGGCCTGAGTTTCTTAACGAGTCTCTGGAAGCGAACATGTTGACAACATTTCGGAATTTTCCATTAGTTTTTCAGAAAATTCTATTGCGACATAGTTCAGGTGGGGTTGTCAAACGGTTTTAGGAAAGTAAAAAGTCTTCATTCCTGTTGAATATCAGTCTTTGGGAATCAATGACTCAGAGTATATAGTTGTGTTCAGATATAATTTGAGAGGAATTTTTATTTATGAATTAGAATGTGTTTATTGACAGTTTGAACTAAAACACTACTTTGGGATTATCAAGAATTCATTCCAAGACATTCTGGATTATAACTTTGTGTAAATCAAGATATTCAAAACTCTTCATAAGCATTCAGAACATTCTATAATTCTGGAATTGTGTTAGAACATTAGGAGTATTTGGGATTTAGTTACATTACTGTAAGTGAATTTTAAAGTTTCCTGTGTTGTATTCAAGGGAAGATAAATTAGTTTATTTTACTAAATATAGTTTGTTTTGCTTCTTTCAGTTACATAGTTTAAGACCTTAGAGTCATAACATTGTATCCATTTTGCACCTTTTAAAATTAGTTATATGATAATGGGACTTTTGGGTTTCTGTTTCTGATATCAACGCTCGCGTGGTGAATGAACCGAGCACTATTATTGGAGTAGTACTAGTCACAATATAGTCGGTACACCTACTGGTTCTATGGTTAATCAAGCAAGAATTCTAGTATTTGTCTTATAAAATCAGTTCTTCATCGATTTCTTGTTTAACATTACCTAATTATTCTTCTGTCAACTGGCTGCCTCCTTGGAAAATCATTGTTCCATAAAATGTTATATGCTTTTAATAGAAAAGCGTCGGGCTACTGATTAAAACATTGAAAATGTTAGGAGCTTTTATAATGGCATCATACTATTTTCATCGGTTGCTGATCTTATATATATAGCTCTGGTATTTCGTCTCCAACAACATTGAATCTATTCGTTATTATTTCTAGATTATCTATTATTGATTTCAGATCTCTTTTGTCGTTATCTGATGTTTTCCATTTCGAACTCGCCCATGCTAATTGTTTTATCTTCTATGGCAATCGAGTACAGCTTGGCAATTGTGCTGAGACTTCTTCGGGCAGCCGCGAGAATTTCCGAATAGACACGTATTCGCAAAGTAACGGTAACGAAGTTATTCTTCTAGCGCCACCATTCACATCGGTTACTACTGATATGGCTCCAACAAGAATATTCCGACTGGTGTGCCTATAATAGTTGCTGTAGTTTTCATTCTCGCCACACCAAAATAAAACGGTTGTTGCGAGTTCGCAAACTGCATCCACGGTAACAGATGCGTATTTTGGGAGTACTGGATCTCTCTTGGGTATTTAATCTCGCAGCTGTTATTCCGCTTCAATTATTTTTTCGCTTCGGTAACATTGGAGTTCCATCACAGTTCTTTTATTATTAATGTGATCGCGACGCATACACTGCTCGACTAGCTGGCAGATGCAACACACACACGCAATTCTAACCAATTGTCCTATATTGATTGTGTAACAGCCATGCAATAGTAGAAATTATCTACTTGGGGAATATTTAAGTCTACTGGCGGCATAGCACCAAATTAATTTAGAACTATCTTGATTGCGCCATAGACTGGTGTCAGAAACGATCGTTATTGTTTTCTTCAAAGAACTGTTACGCGAACAAGTGCGTCCTTCCTGAATAACAGTCGAGATTTTTCTCTTTTTGGTTAAGTCAATGTTGGTGCAACATGCAAATGGAATGTTAACGACGTGGATTTGTCGATGAATTCTACTTAATCTTTGTAGACACAGTTCTTGAGTGTTTTCACGCCAGACGTGTCAACGACCTGGCATTTTCTTGTGGTAATTTTATAACTCCAAGGTGATATTAATGCATCATGGTGGTGCCAACCGTCGATTTCTATTTGACCCTATGAATAATTATACTTCGTTGTAAACGAGGGTTTGTTAACACCACTTTGACGCAAACGACTGGAACAAAATCTCCATCAATGTTAGCATCCCCTATTAGTCGATACAACCACCTCACCTGCACATTCCACAATATTATCATCGTTATCGTGTGGCTATTCATAATCCATAGCATTTATGTGTGTGTATATAGAATGGAGAGACTTGGTCCTAGAAAAGAAACATGTGAGACACCTTAATAAAAATTTACATGGGCTGAATGTTGACCATTTCCTGAAACAATTTGTGTCTTCAGTTATATATGATATAAGTTGAACCATGAAAAGCAGTTCAGTGGATGCCAAAAAACATGCTGCAAATATTGAATAAAGAATGGTCAATTGTATTAAAGGCTGCGGATAAGTCAAGCCAAGGAATGTGAGAACTGAAATCTTACCGTCATCCGAAGCAAAGAGAAGGTCATTATCAACTTTTAGGAAGGCAGTTTCAGTTTATGGAAGTCGTTGAAGATATGTAAATTTAAGTAAAATACAGAACTACTTTTTCTACTACTTTTGACGTGATGAGAGGTTAGAGACAGGCTGATAGTTTTTGAACTACTTAGGTAAAGGACTTTGAAAAGTAGCTTTACAGTAGCAGTTTAAAAAGTGATTGAAAAACACCAGTAGAAAGAGAAGTATTTATGACATCAGTCGGGACAAGCAGCATAGCATCCAAACGCTCCAATAGCAATGATGCTGGAATTGGATCAAGTTCACATGACTTTGGGGGTACACTTCTTTAGGATTATTCGTAAAAGCAATCCCTAGATACAGGCTGAAATGTTGTGAATGGAAGTTGTTGAAATTCTGTATCATAACTGTAGGATGTGGATGGGTTAGGTTGTATGATGCTGTCAAGTTGATCTCTGATAGTTTTCACTTTGTCATTGAAGAAACTAACAAACTGATCTGGTAGACTGCCAGGGGATCCATTGCTGAAATTAGTGCAGATTTGTTCTTCGCCAATATTTGTTTCAGAAGAGCTGTTTGAAGCTGGTACTCTCAGTGATTATTTTACTGAAGTAGGTGGATTTTGCTAGCATGAACCGTATTTGTAACATTCTTTTTCGTGCCTTCATAAATCTGTTTATGTGCTGTCAGACCAGAGGACAGCCTCTGTCTTTGGACCTTACGGTGCTCCCTCTTGGCGGCACGCAGCTTGTCGCTTACGCTGCTTTACCATTGTGCCCATTTCTTCATTGACACTGGAGTCGAGGTTGTAGGGGCATACTTATCAAGCATGGAGCGTAGGCAAATTTGGAGTTGCTTAGTAGTGGGATTTTGTATAGTTGCCAGGTGTGAACTAATGTCGTTGATTAATACAGTTCTGTTAATCGAGCTGATGTCACGTTTTGAAGTGTAAACAAGTGGTTACGTTTTAAAGTGTAAACATGTAGTGGTTCAAGGATAGATAGATCAAGGCGGCATATGATGCATAGGTGGTCTGATGCAAGTTCATGGGAGACAGTAGTGGATCTCAAAATATTATCGTTAGAATATTCTAGTGAATACCTCAAAAGTACTCATTGGTTTACATTGTTTCTTTCATTTAGTAATACTTAGTAACAGTAAGTACAATTATGAAAGATCACTATGTGAATGGCAAAGTGTCTCTACTAGAATAATTGTGTCACTTTGTGTACTATTATGTAGCAGTTAGTGCCTATTTGTGTCACATAATAACAACAAGTAACAATTAGTAAGTCAAATATGGCTACATTTTAGTACTTACTTTTTCACACCTTGAAGCACCAACAAGATACAAGTCAAGAGAAAATACAATAGCTTTTGGTACAAAATGTTGCTATGGAATGTCTAGCTAAAGCTAAGAAATTTTCAATAGCTGAAGCGCACAATTTAATTCGAATGAGTTTCAAATTTTCAATGAAAAAATAGACCGCTTCTACGAAACGATTGATTACATAGAAGCAGGCATGAATCAGTTGTTTAGGAGATGTAAGATAGTGTGTTAAAAGAAGACACACGTTAATTAAAAACCTAAGTAATGAATTTACTGACTTGGAGAAGAAAAACATTATTATAAAAGAATTGAAGAAGGATTAAGATCCATGTAATGGTCAACATTCAATAGCATGAGTTTTAAGATCATTCTAGTAATTAAAGGTTCACGACCAAAACCGCAGTTAGTTGAAGTAAAAGTTAACAAAGTGCCCTTTTGGTCACGGCAAAAGTTACAGCTGCAGCAATAAATTTCCATAATAGCTATATTCCAGAGATGTTGTAAAATATTATGATAAAAATTTTGGACTTCAAGCTAGGGTCGCCGTATAAACTTATTTTCGAAAAGATTATGACATCGTTTAACCTGACCTCATTGTCATATCTGTTCTAAGAAGTTGTAAACCAACGACGATAGAACCAAAGGTGAGTATAGTATATATTTAGCACACTTTGCTTGCATTCCAGTAACTAACTTTGAATATATCAGCATAGCTGTAATACAAAATTGTTGAGAAACAGTTCATGCACTGAAGATGCAACGAGATTATTAAAACTAGAAACTCTTGATTGAAAAAGAACACAAGAAGAATATCACTAAGCCCCTCAGTACACTGGAATGTTTAAGGTTTAATAATAGAATAGTAAAGAAACACACTTTTCAAACATCATATTATCAATTTTATGTTATAATTAAAAGTCACTACTGGGTTAAAAATTCTACTCTACTTTCTAAACAGCGTACCATGGATTTGTTTCCATAAGTTAGTTCAGATCAGATCCCTGTGCGTATCGGAACTCACTATTGCTATACAACTAACGTTCTCAGGGATGCTAAGTTATTTTTAAAAAAATGTGAGGAAGCTATAACTAGGAAAGCAAAAAAAAAACAAAAAACTAAAAAGCAAAACAAAAAAAAAACAAAAACAAAAAACCCAAAACAGTATGATCTTTCAGATAATTTAATTTGATAAGATCAGTTGTCTTGACTCCCAGAGATATTTGTGATCGATATGAAATTTCTTGGACCAGACCTTCAGCGACAGTATATTAGTAAATAAACATATTAAATTAATCCTTACAGATTTAGCACAATATTATAACGAAAACTTTAAACCAAATTGGTTATTTACTTGTTTATTTATCAAATTCAGGTTACATCTTACCTATATATGTAAGAAAAATGGATAATACGTTTATGTTCTAAAGTGAAACTAGACTGCTTACTGTGGTAAAACTCCAAGGTAAGTAAATAGTAAAGAGGTTTATTTTTGTTTTGGCAAAAGCATTTCCTGAGGAAAAATATGTAATATTGTGTGAATACTGCGCTAGATATTTTTTATTTTTATTTTTAATTTTTTGAAGAATAATTATACAGTCAAAGGCACCATAGGTTACGAAACTGTTTTTCTCAGTTTGCAAAATTCAATGTTCATGATATGCGAGATTTCAGAGAAGCAGAAATATATATATTTAACCAAATGAAGAAACTTGATACAGTGAACTACTCGTCTCAAAGGTAATTTTGTCTAGCCTATTGCAGATGATGGACTATTTCATTATATGTCATTTGATCATTCAGTTACGTTTACCGTTGTAGTCCACCTGATCTACTAGGAAAAGAAGAAATATATAGACAAAGGCGGCAATATATAGACATACTAATAAAAGGACGACAAGCATTCGCATTGAGAAAGAAATCGAATCAATATAATCTGACGATACGTCTTGCATAGATTTTCAGGCCAGATACACAAGATAACCAAATGACTTTATTGTAAAACGCAATGAAATGAGACATACCGTTGGACCATCCAGTCTCTACAATTGTAAAACGCAATGAAATGAGACATATCGTTGGACCATCCAGTCTCTACAATTGTAAAACGCAATGAAATGAGACATACCGTTGGACCATCCAGTCTCTACAATTGTAAAACGCAATGAAATGAGACATATCGTTGGACCATCCAGTCTCTACAATTGTAAAACGCAATGAAATGAGACATACCGTTGGACCATCCAGTCTCTACAATTGTAAAACGCAATGAAATGAGACATATAATTGGACCATCCAGTCTCTACAATTGTAAAACGCAATGAAATGAGACATATCGTTGGACCATCCAGTCTCTACAATTGTAAAACGCAATGAAATGAGACATACCGTTGGACCATCCAGTCTCCACAATTGTAAAACGCAATGAAATGAGACATATCGTTGGACCATCCAGTCTCTACAATTGTAAAACGCAATGAAATGAGACATACCGTTGGACCATCCAGTCTCCACAATTGTAAAACGCAATGAAATGAGACATATCGTTGGACCATCCAGTCTCTACAATTGTAAAACGCAATGAAATGAGACATATCGTTGGACCATCCAGTCTCTACAAGCATACAGCTGCATATTATTGGGTCTATTAGGAAGACAAACTGATAAGAAAGCAATTTTTACAGACATGCTATCCTATAGGGCAATAGGAATTTACGATAGTACACGAAAATAAAGAAAAAACAAACAATCCAATACGTCGATTAATCTTGTTTATGGTTGATAGCATGGGTATAAATCATAATCATGCAGTCTTGTTGTTCTTGAGTCGGCAAATAAAAACAGTGATATCGATTTTAAGATATAGATTTTATTTGAGAACATGGGGTACAGTCATTTTTCAAACAATTATATTCTTAAGTGCATTTTTTTAAACAGTGTTCTTACCAGCAATCCCGAGATTTTCCCGAAATCATCTTCTGATGCAGAACTAGTAACTTATGGTCATGTAGAGTGTATAGGATAAGTGCACGATAGGTGGCGCTAAGCAGAAAAAAAAAATACTGAAAACTTCCGATTACCGCGATACCATAAAACCCGCGATATCATAGGAAGCTACTATAAATATCATGAGCAATCATGACAGTACAATCACTAAAACTGTTTATATCAAAGAAACTTTTTTTTCAGCAGTATTGGGAATATTCGTCTTGTCATCATCCCAAGTCATGTAAAAACGGTATACCTTACAGCCAGGCCAAAAGATACGGACATTATTTCTGTTGATTGTCAATTACAAATTTATTTAAATTAAAAACATATTTCCAAAGCAGGAATTATCCTATGAATGTAGAATTGATTCCGTTTGAATAAAACCCGTATTTTTACTCAAAATGATGTTTTAAACACAGTAGAAAGTACTAAACAAAGAAAAATTAATTCTTTTCATAATATTATATTCTCCCTCAATACCTAAAATAGGTTGGACAATGACTAAATATTTGGGTCTCCTCAACTTATCAAGTAAAAATAGCGTAAATTGTTTTACAAACACAAGCCGAGTTTTGCTTATAGAAGACCTATGATTTTGCAAGCTTTATTAATCAGAGCTAAAACGACAGAAAATATATTTTTTAAAAATTTCATCATCTAAACGTAACTTGCGTCGGTGCTTTCAATGTAGAGATATAAAAGTACCTATTGTAGTAACTCCAATACAGAAGAATTGTTTTCTATCCTCTATAACACTGACTACATATAAAGTGATGTAGTTGATTTTAAAAAATGTAAAAAAAATATCTAACATGGAATATGTTAGACAAACACTTCAATAAGTTTCGAAGAGAATGAATAATCTGCGCTTTCATACAAAAACTCTATGGCTACTCAGTTCTCCTCAAATGTTTCAATACACTGTAAAAGAAACCATCACTCTTAACGTGGTTTCTCGTTCATGTCAATCGATATCGTGCATTGAAAGATGAACAGACTGACTAAAGAAAGTTGCTGGATTCATCAGAGAGATAGCTTGTATCTCAGTGACCTTATCACTAAGGCGTTATATAGAATTATAAAAAAAATTAATGCGTTGTATACACGTATATCATTTATAAATGTATAATTTTATGTATTTGTCTCTGTAATGTGATTTCACTGAAGTGATTTCCAAGTGATTCTAGTTAAATTAAAAGAACAGTTGGGTATTTTCAGGACTTCCAATGATTAATGACAAGCATTATGTTTATTTCATTCTTGATGTATAATGCTCATGATTTGTGGAAGATTTGAAACAGGTTAGAAAGGAAATAAGAAAACATGGTCATTAAGTTGGGTGGTTGGTTCTTCATAACGGTACTTGTGACGCATTATTGGCTATACAATGCCTAGGAAATGAACAAGGAAAACACCGAGGCAGCCTACACAAGCTGGCCTGTGCGGGCATATAAGCCGCAACCCATGATTGTCCTCGGTGGGTATCAAACCCTGCTACGACTCTAGTATATTAAACAAAGTAGCAGAAAAGATCGAAAACCCACAGGTTTTTGAAAATTCAACAAATAATTTATTTTTCCCTTGACTAAGAAGTACAAATGTAAAATTAATAAGTTACGGTACTGCGCACTAAATTCCAAATAATCCTAGAATTTCTAACACAAGTCCTAATGATTAAAGTTCTGAATAAATTTTAGTGGTATTGCAAAATAAATCCAATGCTGGAAGTGTTGATGTGTCTGTGATAGTGACGTGCGTCGGACGTGTAAATCAAAGGTTGCGGGTTCGATACCAACCTGGGACAGCCTGGTTTGGCACGCTATGTCCTTGGGCAAGACATCTAGTTTACACTTGATCGGCACTATGTAGCCAACATTGTACTAAACAAACCATTAAAACCAAGTATCCAACCATTATTTGCCAAATCTATTTGCAATGTGTATTCATACCATGCTAACGTTGCATTAGATTAAATATTGGAACAGAATATTTATTCCATGTAACGTACTGCCTCCTATTGCAACGACATTTTATTTCTGGGACTAAAGATATAGGTCACATCGGGAAGCTGGCTTGAATTTTGCTCTAAATATATATAAAAAGATAAAAAGGATTCCATCGAATGCCATCACGGACAGTGTGATTTATTTCATTCGCAAGTAACTTTTTATACAAGGAACAGTTTGCAAAATTGGAACAGAAATGCAAGGATATTTAATATTTATTTCCATGCTAATTTGTGCTCGAGCACAAAACAATACATTAACTGACTAGTATTGTGTCTTTAAGAATAGGCCCATTAACTCTAACATAATGATGGTCTATCATTAGGTCTTCATGAGTGAGCACGATACACTACGTTCATTGGTATATATCTCAGCATTTACGTATTGCCAATTGATCTGCCAAAACGTTTCGTTCATGGGCCAAAAATAGGATCGGTGATCTCTCTCTGAAATTTATAATATTCTTTTATTATACTTCATCGATATAATTTTCTCGCAATTGAATTCTCTTCTGTCATTATTGTTATTATTTAGGGAGACAAGAGACATATTCACACTAGCGCGAAAATAGAATTAAATGCAAGACATTAAAAGAAAAACAAGATAAATCTTATGAATTTGTATCGTATTTTTGACGTCGTTGCCTTGATATCTTGCGACTAAATATTGAAAAATAGCGCTGACCTTTTTGACTTCACTACTTATATTGATAATGGTTCTGGAAATTTAGCATTTCAAGAACAGTAGTAAATTCATAATAATAAACGTCTAGACAGAAACAAGACTATTATTTCGTACTTGTAATAAATAATACAAACTATATTAATACAAACTGTAATTGTCAAGGGTCCCAGTGTTAAATTTATAATGCAACGAAGTTTTGTAGTTCATAAGACAATCAAAAATCGAAACTTTATCTGGTAACCAGCTGGCCACGAAAGAGGTGTGCGGTTATTACGTTTCCTTTGAATAACGGTTGAACTGGTTGAGTAACTATGGAACATACAAAGATACTGTATTTGTTTAGGGTTCTGATAACCATCATGGTGACGAATTAGGAATATAAATATAGGCAGTATTCAAAATAGTGATTTTTGCGGTTTTTAGATGATGATGAGTTCGTATGCCAAAACGTGCAATGAAATTGTATGGTGTGTGTGCACGAAACGGTTGTATTTGATGACACAGTATGTTGGATTATATGGTTAGGAAGATGTTTGGCAGGATACTGAACCGCCAGGTTTCGTTCGTTTGAGGTAAAATGATTGTTATTTTGCCTCAATACCTTTGAAAAGCGATATTCTAAATGCTCCCAGACAAATCCAAGTCCCTGACTGGGAATCGGATCCAGCATCTGCAGCTAAGATTTGCAAGCTGATTCGTACACAATCGAGCCATAGTCAAGTTTAGATCTTACGTAAGTGCTTTACAAATGGGTTAAGACTTCCCGGTTTTCTCCCCAATCTGTGTTTGCCACAATTAAATCCAAGGCTATTTGACGTTTTACATTTAGGTTTAGTCAACAACAGGGACTGAAGAACAATCAAGGGATAGATTCAGTCATCGTACATTAAGTGTAAACGGCAGAAGTGGATACAAACAGTTTTAATACGTTTCTTCTGCCCATTTCTAGACTAAAATTATGCGTAAGTGTAACTGATATTCTGGATATTTCACATCTGTTCAAATCATTAAAGCTTAAAGGTTGACTCTAATTATTCTTGTCGTTGTGAATTGAGAGTAGTCGTCGCCTTATCCCACTGTCTTAATTATCCCGAGATAAGAATTAGGTGTTGAGAGCTATGTGGGCCTTATCCGGGAATGCATAGAAAACTGAGGAAACGGAAATTCATCCCGCTGACATTGGTTAACATTTTGTCAATATTTCATCAAGATTACAATATTGTATAGATTATACTAGATTTCTTTTTTCAAGTGGTGACTCCATTATGTGCAATGGTTCTATTAAAGGCCGTAGCACCACTATAACAGAGTGCTTACTACTTTTCTTCAGTGTTAAGTCAGCAGTTACTGAGAAAATTTATTCCGTATCATGAAGCGCGTACTACTTTTCTTCAGTATTAAGTCAGCAGTTACTGAGAAAATTTATTCTGTATCATGAGCTGATTAGCTGTTAGATAGAGGAAACTTTCTGACACAACGAGCATTGATCGACAGGTGAAGGGAAATTTGGGCTTAGCCACAATAATCGATAGTGCAAATGTTTATTGTCTAGGTCTCTAAAATTCTAAAATAATTAGCCCACACGTTTAGGAGAAATTAGCCTTTAATGTCTCAATTTTTCCGGCACAAATAAGTTTGCCATTTTCTCATAGAGGGCGCTGTATTTGTGACGCGTGTTAGCGGTATCAGGTCTGTTTAAGACAAAACTCTCGTCTAGTCTGCGTGTACTTTTGTGTGCGTGCACGTGTGTGTATATATATGCGAGAGAAAGAAAATACGTGTAATTACTAGTATTGCACGTGAGAGTTGTGAGCATGCTACGGTTTCAATTCCAAACTATCGAATGCATGTTTTCATAAAATATCAAAATATGATGTAAAGATTGAGAAAATTTCATCCCGAATTCGTATAATTCATAATTCTTATGATCATTAGAAAAATAAAGTTGTCACGTGCCTTGTTAAATGACACTTTCTATCCTTGACCAGCGTTGACCATATTTATGAAATGCACTTTCACATTTAAGATTGTATACAGATTCACAGTAAGGCAGAAGACAAAGAAAGAAGGACAGCATTATAGTATTTTCATATTTTAAGTGTAAGTGAACTTATCTTTGACTGTATATATTAATGTGTAACTGAAATTATCAATTTCTATATTTTAATGTGTAAGGGAACTTATATATTTCTATAGTTTAATGTGAAAATGAATTTATCTATTTCTAATTTTGTTTTTAAATGCTTTACGAGTCTATGCTTTTAAAATAAGTAACAGAAAAGAGTGAAGACAACAAGCTTTGTAAATTTTTACAAATAATTTATTTCCTTAGAATACAAAGTGAAAAATGAGAAAAAAGAACTCACGGTTTTGCGAATTAAATCCAAAAATAATCCAAGAATTAAAAAAATAGAAGTCCTAGTAATAAAAAGTCCTGAATGAAACTGAGTTCGAGTCCCGATGAAATCCGAAATTGAAGGCGATGACGTCTGTAACATCCTACGAAGTGCAGATGTGTCAACAGTCACTTGTTGAATCACAGAAAATATTATTCCAGTTTTCAATTTAATATAAATTCCAATGAATGTCTTATCCAAGAATTTTGTCAGAGCACTTTTGTATTTCCAGGGAAAAGAATCACTTGAATTCAATAATTTGAAGAAAATGAAATTCAGCCCAAACTGGTCACAACATAATACAACTTAACGTGTCAAGTGTTTTTAAGCCCAACTGACAAACTTTTATCAAAACATCAGTTATACGACTAAGACGCAAAAACAGATTCCCGGATGAGGGTCAAAAGTTCATTCTTCTGGAAAAAATAGAAGTTTGTTACCAATTGGCACATGATAACTATCACGTAGTCCAAGTATGACCTTGACTCAACTTAATGATTCTTACTCTGAGAAAGATAAAAAAAAATTATAAAAATTAATTTATCAAAACTGTCACTGATTTTAGAACAAGGTCAGCAACTAGATACAATGTTTCTATTATTAGTTGTTTACATCAATGACATAAAAAAAAATTAAAAAATTTAAAAAAATCAATCAGGTCAAACAGAACTGAACTCAGTTCTGGACGATGTCAAATCCAGTAAGCAATGTTACGTTACAATAGCATGTAATGGAATAAAAGAATTTAAAACTAACAAACAAACAATTAAATTAAGTATACATAACAAATGTCGCTGTCATTTACAGATAAAATTGATTTTATAATGATTTTGTATAACTTACGTGTGAAGAAGATTTTGATGCATACATTTTTTCAAATGCAATATCCATTTAACAAATATCATGTGCAAACATAAATACAAAATTAATATAGTGAAAATCCAATCTGACGTCGAATCTTCCCATCTCTACGCTTATATGCAGGTTACGGATGATGCTTTTTAACCAATATACAGTGTTTTCAAAGAAGTCAAACTAAAGAACGTGCTGTTTTTGAGTCCAACCTGCTTCAAAATAAAGAAAAAAAAAAAAACATGCATGAGAAATATTCGCAGATCATAACAGATGTTGTATAAGCGACCTACCGTTTTCAACAGTTTTTTTTTCTTGTTGTCTGTTATAAGAAGATGGCAATAAATATTTCATATTTTCTTTGTATCAACATCATGAAATTGTCTTGTGTATCTATACATCGTAAATGCGGACTATATAAACAATATACCTAACAACTTGAGTGGAAAAAATATTTATTCAAATTCATCTATTTTGAATTTTTATGACAAAAAGTCTTGGAACGCCAAAGATATAAGTGAAAATTAGAGAACCATTCAATTATAGACGAGTATGTACGATGTATGATGTATAATAACTATTATTAGGAACAGAGAAAATTTACTCATCTGTACAGAAACGGTGTGTGTGTGTGTGTGTGTGTGTGTGTGTGTGTGTGTGTGTGATTTCGATTTTTAACGTAGCTTTAACAATTTTTCAGTCAAATGCTATAATGTCTGCTGTGTGTCAGTTTATAGTGATGTCTAGCACTGGGGAATGGTGCGGCAGATATATTGCATAATGTCCCACCCATTTACAATATCCTGACATCAGGTCGACCAGTCCAAACACTAACCTCTTAATGCTGAGCGCCAAGCGATGCAGCTGCTAGTACCATTTTGATAAGTCTTTGGTATGACTTGGCCGGGAATTGAACTAGCAACCTACCGCATCCGAGGCAGACGCTATAACCACTTAAGCCACCTGAACGGTCTGACAGAAACTAAGTTACAGATAGGATAAAATTCATCATGCTGTGTGCAGTTTCTAGCATAATACCAAATAGCTCGACTATATCTGTTGTTCTTGCTGTTGTTGTCGTTTGATTTTATAACAACTCCCTTAGGCAAAGTGGAAGACAACATGGGTTTCTTCATTTTAAAAGTAGTTCGTAGCGCGTGGACGCCATGACTGAGATGACTGGGCAGACACAACCAGACTGAGATAAGAAACGTAAGGGTAGCAAAACAGCCAGATTTCTCCGTCGCATGGGCGAGAAAACTAGTTTGTCAAGGTGAATTCTGAATTTTATTGCCAAATTGGAAACCTTCTGAGATGCTCTATCTTGACCTTCTTTACTTTCTTTCCTTTACAAGTTTGAGAAGTTTTCTTAGAATGACCACATTCTTTAAAGACTTCAAACTTGCTGTCCTCTGCCTAGACTGAGTACGTTTTGAGTTGTTTATATTCCTTCGGATGCCTCTGGTGTAATGGCTCTAACTTCTGATGGTGTCCTTGTTAATAAGTTATTGAAGAAACGTTTTGATGACCTACTGGTTGATTTTGACTATCTTGTGTGTCAAGAGATCAGTAATCGTTCCCTAAAATGAAATAAACGTTTTAAAAATTTATTTAACATTTTGTCAGTCTTTGAACAAACGTCGTCATCTTTCTACAATTTCAAGCTTGCGCTGGATGTATTTATTAATTTTCAAGGATAACGAAATTGTACCACCTCTGGTTTGTATCAGATATGTTTTTATACGGTTCTTCTATTTTCACGCATGCTTTTGTTGCTTTGTTGATTCTTGTACATTATTTAGAAGAAAACGAAGACCATACAAGGTCTTTGCATTCAAATTAAGATTAATGCCATGAAGGAAAAACAAGTGATTCTCAGTAATTTAAAATATTTTTCGACATCTTAATCTGGAGTGTGCAACATATATGTCTCGAGCTTTCACTGTTAATCAACAGAACGGATAATTAGTGCATAATGTATGCGACAGAAAGGCTATCCAAAGATTTCACTTTTCTTGTTCAGTCGTTAATATCTATTTTAACAGTTCACAAATGTCTGAAATTAAGCTTTTGTTCACTCACGTTAAATTGGAGTTTGTCATAAAACTAGAATTCGATGTTCGTTTCTCAATATTTATGAAGTTGGTTGCTTACACTATACAGTGTTAAATGTTTTAAAACCACATTAAGATTATAGCCTGCATCGATATCAAATCTTTCATATATATATATATATATATATATATATATATATATATATATATATATATATATATATATATATATATATATATATATATACTATATTATGAATAAGAATTTAACAGTTTCCATCTGCATGTCACTTCCATTTAATTAGCTATGTCAGTTATAGCGTGAAAACGACCGAACCGCTAAGAAAAAAAAGTTAAAATGTATAATTGATGAAAAGGCAAACAGAGTAGGATTTCTCAAAATAAAAACGAGTCAGGAAAGGAAGATACAAAGTTTTGGCTCAGTGAAAATTAGCTCTAGCGTAAAATAAGAGCACATAATTGGATTCGTATGAAAGGCAATAGACCCATTGTAAATACTCACTCTGCAGTCAGCCGTTAAATTCACGTCAACACTTCTCAAAATATATTATTTTGTAAGAATGAATAATGGCTTAATTCTCAGACTTTATTATTTTTTTTTTATTTTAGCTCTGTATAGTGATTTTTAAGGGAATAGATATAATCTAAAAGTGATGTATACCTTAGTCTGCACAAATGCTGATTTTATACAGCTTCACTCAGAAGGAAACTATTTTGTCAACTTTGTTCAATCATGTATGGGTTGTATGCGTTTGTGTGTGTCTCTGCGGTAGCTGTGTAACTCTGTTATTTGTGACTGATATCTCAGTTTATTCATAGTACTTTTCAATTTGCTTGTAACACTCAGTACACCCGCTAAAGTGAGACTTCTATTGTAAGTGTTGTATGTGTCGCTCAGTTTCCCGTAAGCCAATAGCGCTGATAATAAACATTTCAAAGTATTTCTCCACTAACCGCTCCGGTGGCCTAGTGGTTAGAGCGTCTGCCCCGGATGCGGTAGGTCGTGGGTTAGAACCCCGGCCGAGTCATACCAACCACTTATAAAAATTGTACTTACAGGACACACGGTACTAATGGTATGGAAAAATGGGAACCAGCCTAGAAATGGGTGAACATTAAATAGAGTATATACAGGTTTGGCTGACCAGGATTGGTTAATAATGTAAGTTATGTTGTAGGAAAAAGAATCTTTTGAGACCTTATCCTAGTTTAAAGTGAAGAAAAAAAAAATAGAGATATTGTTTTATTGATGGAATTTCAGTCCTTTAATAGTCTTGAGTTTGGAACACTCATTACTAAAATTAGCACCTGACTGTTTGGTGTGGAATTGAAAGCACATGTTTCAAACATATGCAGGTCCAGAAAATGCCGCGGCTCATATCCTTTCCTCTACACAGAAGCTGACTTCCAGGTTTCATCTATACTGATAAATATAGGTTTGGTCATGAGCACTCAAAAATTTTAAGTTATTGAATTTTTAATATCATGTTGTTTGCATAGGTTTACTATGGGAACTGAATTAGTACCGTGATTCCTACAGCTGCCTCGCTAAACGTTCAGCATTAAGAGGTCATTAGTTTATTGGACTGGTTGGCCTCGTGTCAGGATAATGTGACTGGGTGGGAAATCATGCTACATGTCTTCGACATGATGCCCCAGTACTAGACATTATTATACAATGCAGACATCGTAGCGATATGACTGAAAAATTTTTAAAGCTACGTTAAAATGAAAATCACACACACACACACACACACACACACACGCACACACTCAAACACCCTACTAAGTTCCTTTTACATTTCCTTTGTTTTGTCTACATTTTTAATAATACAGGTTTAGATGCACCAAGACTACCTCATTTACAGTGGGCACTAACCTGAACACAGCATGTTATGAGATATGTACAATTTTTAAAATATAGGTACATTTGAATTAAATGACTTTAAATATCAGTGCCAATGACGTTACAGGGAAACGGCCATACCAAACGTTTTGGTTTGTCTTACGCAAAATTCAAGGGGCAGAACTCAATATTATGTGTCCTCTTTCGATCTTAATGCAACTTTCTATTTAATGCAAGTGGTATTCTTCACTGGTCAGTAAATATCATGGGAAAAACAGGGAAAAATATATTAGTGTTCTTCGTAGGGATTAAAATAATTAGCCTCATTCGTATAGTGATACCAGAAAGATATGTTCTTTTCCTTTTCTGTAGCAGGATCGAAGCGTAACTGCCAAGTTTTGTTGCATTTGCGACAGAGTAATTTAATCAAAAGCTCAATTTATCTTGCAGGTACACAGTAAGTACAGTTTTGTTTCTTGCCCATCGTCCCTAGGGCAAAGATTCATTTTCCACGGGGGGAAATAGGGGTGCAACTAGTAGTCTCTGAGACCTCCAAACCTGAAATCCAAATTTTGCGACTGATCTATACTCATAACAGCTTAATCCCAGGTCCTGGCAGCGTCAGTAAAATACGTCCCGCGTTGAATCCCCATTTAGGTGGGGAATATACCCGCTCCAACCGATTAAAACCCATCTCATCCATACACCATACCACTTTCACTAGTCCGGGCTATCGCGGTGTAAGTCTCAGTTTTTATGCCAGTGTGCGTTAGTTCGTAATAATGTGAAATTTGTTTATTCATCAGTAAGATACATCGTAGTTATTTAGAAAAGTACATCCACAATGGGTACAAGCTAAAACACCTGCGCTTGACCGATGCGAGCACGGAGACCTGTGGGGAGAGTTGTATTAACTCGCCGAGGCTCCAAAGAAAAATAGGACATATCTATGTACGATTTACAGCAACTTTGACTAGGAAGATAAAGCGAGCTACACGTTATCCATACAATGTCAGGGCAATGACTTTACGGACAGCAACAGATCTAGACACAATGGCAACAGGCCGAGAAACAATAAAAGCCGATAAATAAATTTCTTCGAGATTTAAATATACCTTTAAAATGTTTTTGTTTTTATTTATCGTGTGCAGTGAATGCCGAGCCATTTAACAGCAAGGTAAATAGCCAGCAATCCACCGGGGAACCTTGTCAGCGGGCAGTTGTTCACAATGTGCAACATTTGTCTGCAGAGCTCCACAGCTACAGAAAGAGTCAGTGGCCTGGCCCCATCGTACAAGGTTGACTGCACAACGCCCCTGTCCTGTCCGGAAACGGTTCAGCGTGGTCCACGGATGCCGTGGAAGGTTGAAGCCAGGGATCAAACAGATAGCTCAGCTACGACGGACCTAACCAGTTTTGATGTCTCGGAGCCAAGCGTACTGCTGAATGTGAAGTGATGTCCACCTACAGTGGAAATTTATCACTGGCATAGACCTTAGCCGGCAATTTTGAAGTTGCTTCCTGGAACGGAGATGTGGAGGAGGTATGTTGATAAGTATCGGCAACCATGGTAAAGAGCAGGACGTAGTGTTCCAGGGATTATGCGCATTGTTATGTTGAGCTGGATGTCAATTAATTTGGCATGGAACGATCAAGCCCAGACAGGAGCGCAACATTCGGATGTCGAATAACAGAGGGCCAATGCTGAAGTCTTGAGTGTCTAAGCACTGGCGCCCCAGGTTGAGCCTGCCAGTTTGCGGAGTAGGTTATTTCGAGTGCTGAGTTTTGCTGTCAGTTTTCTTCAGGTGGTTGTAGAATTTCAGTGGTCTGTCCAAAGTCACACCAAAGTATGTTGGTATCGGGTCATGTTTTATGTGCTGCTCATGGACAAAACGGAAAGTACCTGGACATAGATTTTTCGAAATAGCAGTGTGATGCTCACGCAGAAGGACGAGAAGGCTGTCGTGAG
The DNA here is from genome assembly GCA_016617855.1 of Megalonaias nervosa. Lineage (NCBI taxonomy): Eukaryota > Metazoa > Mollusca > Bivalvia > Unionida > Unionidae > Megalonaias > Megalonaias nervosa. The sequence continues at coordinate 9,082 of JAECUM010019271.1, read as the reverse complement.
GAATAGTGGAATCAATGCCAAGCTCTTTATGGTGATTGGCTAGCTTGAAAAAGTCCCTTCTGTGTCTAATTGTTGCCCCTTTAGCGCATTTTTCGAGCAATACAAGGCCGCACCCAGACCTCACAAAATGCCTTGTGGAAGGTTCTCCAGCCTAACAAAACCCACGATGAGGTCAAGATCATTGACATCAATGTTTCCAGTGAATATACCAACATGATTTCAAAGCTATCCAGCTTGTCAGAGCTTTCCCATTTTGACCTGCTCCAGCAAGTGCAAAGGACGGCCCCACCTGGTCGTTTCTAACTTGTCCAGGTCGAAAAGACAGACCCAGTATTGTAAGACCTCGTCTCTGGCACAACGTTGAAGTATGCCCAATGGCAGGATATTTCCTACACCATTGTTGGACAGCTTGTGCCCCACATTAAATTTTCCCACAACATTTCGATGGTTCTGAACCTGTTCCACGATGGCGACCTTCTGAACCAAAATAAAATGTATGTGCCCTACCTATAACAAAGCCACGTAAAGACAGCTCCATGGAAGCCTACATATGGGGTCATTCTTGGATTCAGACTGAGCAGACTCCCGATCTCACTATTATCGTCGTGCGGCGCGAGGTCTGTGAGGAATGCTTCTCAGTATATCTTACCTCCACCTTGGCAAACACTGCGGTACCATACACACGGACTGCGTTTACACTTCATTTTTCTGCTCAAGAAGCCAGCATGTGCCTCAAAAAGCCCGCTTTCAAAGAGTCAAAGCCGCTGGTGCGACGTCTTCCTCTTGCGCTTTGAGCATAATCTCTAGGATTACCCCCACTCCCAAAATTCCCTTCCCCAACACCACTCCACCCCCTGGCGTCACAGAAACAGCTGCAAATGGACAATGAGTGGAATGATTTTGAGGTCGCCTTGCTCATAAAAGCAGATGAAGATGAAGGTGAAATGAACTATATCAGAGAACTGCTCAGCGAATGGAGTGAGACCGTTTACATAAGAAAAAGACTTAACACCAATCTAATAACACTTAGAGTGGGCTAGTAGTATACGTTTCGCCCATCATATAAGTAAAATGTCCTCGGAAAAATATTAGGCAGTTTACGATCCAAAATAAAGTTTTATGATGCCTCAATATTAAAGGTGAAATAGATTTATTACGAACCGATTTTCCAAATAAATTCATCACAACTATTTGTCAAAAAATGAAAGATCAAGTTTTAGCATGTCACTGAAGGTAAGAAAAAGGCATTACATTACTGGTTGAAAATTTCCATTACATTACATTTTATTCTGCGTCCTGGCTCTTCTTTAGTGTCTTAGATATTTTATATAATCTTATTTATCTAGAAATTATTCATTCGTGCTGTAAGACCTGAAATTATTTAATTGAAATTATTCTTCTCTATGTAGAAACTATAAGAAAAATATTGTCATAGAAATGTTACTTCTGTTCCCTATAATTTAATTGAAATACCTGTCGATATGGCAGAATAATCAGACATGCTATTTTATTAACCTGATTCAGATACACTTTAAACAAACTTCATAATTAGCAATTTTACTGTTGTCATTTTATGGACTATAAATAAATAATAGGAAGTGTTTTCTATACATTTGTACGAATCGAAGAAACAAGAAAACTGTATAATTATGTAGGTGAACATTGACGATTTTATTTCTTTTGAGGTACTAGGAGCATAAACTTTAGATATCGTTGCGTATGAATTCTGGTGAGAAGTTAACTGTGTGTTTAAGAAGTTAAACATATATCTCCATTGCTTTTTTTTGATAAATAACTTCTTCAGTTCGCATGAAAAGCTACTGAAGGTACAATGCAAACTCTTCCATTTGATCAATGCAAATTGTCTCCATGGATTAATAAAACTTAAAAATAAGGTGTTATTTCTAGGAGCTTAAATTTACGTAACAAGAAAAGGTAAATTCAACAAGCATTAAATTTTCCAAAATATAAATTTCTTTAAATAAAGTATAAAATTAAACAAAGTGGAAGAATTTGAATAAGTTATAGTGTATGAGTATCCTAAATTATATTATTAATTACTCACTAATCTGGAAACTGTCCAAAGGTAATCCGAATAAAGGTTCTGTTGTGTTTATGTGCTACCCTGCTAGCACCACTGAAGAATCATAGTTCTAAATCCAAATGTTTTTACTTCAATATAATCAAGTGAATATCTCTGAAGCCCTTGAAAGTTTCACAGAATCAGATAGTTTTTTAAATTTTTCAAGTCCTTGAATATATTGACATAATCCGATAAGTACTGGCTGTTTAAATTAAAGATTTGTCCACTGATAAATTCAACTAACCAATATTATAAGTAAATTACTATTTCTTCTCAACGACGCTTACAAAAGCGGCGTAGATTGAAGAATTAATACGCGGTGCTTTAAATCCCTTACATAGCACCCTATGCGTATAAAATAAACAAAATCTAAGTTACTAAAAGATTCCCGAACAATTTAAATATAATCCCTTTCACAATACATTGATTGTCAACAAAATATTTTTTATTTATCATCCAATCAACGGCTTGGGCGCTTGTGATAAATCTATAGAGCAATGTACTCCCTAGATACTTGCTATATTGACATGACCTTCATTAAATAAAGTATGGCGGACTTGACCTAAATAGTTGTTGACTTGTACTTAGCGATCGGCCTTGGCTTATGAATGAGAATTCTACACCTATGGTACATGTACTTTACTATATCATTAGCCAGCCATTGAATTGAAGATTTTAAAACATAACTGTCATACACCTAAATGATCTGTAATAAAAGTATATTATAAATTTAATAGATGATACAAATATCCGTAACACAGTTTACTCTGATACGGGTAATTGAAAAGTAAAAATAGCATTTACGAAAAATGTCTGATTCGAATTTAAAGATGGTAAAGAAACCGACAACTAAATGAAAGATAGCAACCACCCACCCCCCGCCTCCAACGATGAAGAAACTTGAGGTTATATTCACTCGCAATGATTAAGACTTAGATCCTGAAATCTTAAAAATCCAATACATAGGCTTGACGAGTTTCCTTTTCATGAAAAATTTATAAACGAGTGGTATATCAATGATACAGCGTACGTACTATACATATGTTTTATTTCTATCGCATTCAAATACACATACTTGCATTTCCAATGGAGTTAAGATTAATTGCACGCAACCTTATACTGATGGAATGAATGAATGTTCACATCCGTGCCCAGTGTGTCCGCTACAAAATGTAGTTCTGCACATAGTTATATGCGTATTCATACTGCAGGGGCAGATTGCAGTTTGATATATCAACATTATTGATCTGTCAGCTAATCAGTTTCTCTCTCTCTCTCTCTCTCTCTCTCTCTCTCTCTCTCTCTCTCTCGATCATCGTCGCAAGCTACAGTCGAAAAGTCAGTATAATTCATATAGAGAACTGGGCCCTAATGATGATGACTGGGGATGTAGCTTTTTCATGCTGAATGTTCGTTTTACCGGCCTTTACGATTTACAGTGAGTTTTATATAACAAAGTCAGTCTCTCTGAGTTGCACACACAGATTCAGGCTCTGTCTGTGTGTGTGTGTGTGTGTGTGTGTGTGTGTGTGTGTGTGTGTGTGTGTGTGTGTAAATAAAATTAAATTGTAGATCACGTAATTACCTGCTTAGAAATAAGTGAGTTTGTTTAGTTAGACATAACATTGATACAGACTGTGTGTGTGTGTGTGTGTGTGTGTGTGTGTGTGTGTGTGTGTGAATTAGATTAAATTATGGATCACGTAATTACCTGCGTACAAATCAGTGGCTTTGTTAGTTAGACATAACATTGATTAACTGTATATGTACAACAACACTCTTGCATAACCTCAAAATTATAAAATTCTCTTGAAGAAAATAGTAATGGACATTGTTTTGTCAAACATTTCGACTGTCATCTAAATCTTTGGCAGAAAGAATTGGTAAGAAATCTCATCCACATTGAATTCAACTGCAGCAATGATTATTTTTTTAAAATTATATCCAAATAAATAAAGCTAACGTCCATTAGTGATGAAAGCGGGTAAATATTGTTAGCGTTGGTTGCGTACATTATTCAAAGCGTTAAAGCGCGAGACAGATTATATTTTGCGAATATATCGATAAATGAAAGTAACATTTCTTCAATTATTCCCAGATTTAGAGGATATCTATATTTTTCATACATATATGGACACATTTCGCAAGTGAAGTGGAAACTTTTCACTTTGAAAAATGTCCTTATATTTTCTAAAATTAACGTAGATTTCATTTTATTATATACTTTTTAAGGCAAAAAGGAATCGGTCTGAACGGATCTTTTATTTTCTTCACAGTGTGCCAATGCGATTAACGGCTGCATTGCTGCATCGATTAAAAGAAGTTCCGAAATTTTATAATGATTTTAGAACAGCGACTTTGTACAAATTTAGCTTGTACAGATAATGCTTTAAATGTTGTATTTTATCAAATTCATGGCTGTTTTCATACAAACATCAAGATGTCCTTATTTTCATTAACACAATTCTTGCATGGATTGATACAGCGAACAGTGCTGGGTTGGAATACTGAAGAAGAGAGTTCTTATCCGACAAACTAGCGTGATATATTACAATACAAGATTTTAATGATTCTGAGTTTTCTTGTAAGGATTTTGGTTCTCGTTTTTGCTTATTTCTGCAATGTGGCAATGGTAAGATCATTCTTGTTCGGTTGGTTAATTTCCGGTTTATGATCAACACTCGTCAGTGTCTCACATCTCCATCATTTTCAAATATGATTCAATTGTGTTGAGAGTTGACATCACTACTGAAAAAATTATAAAATCAAGAGGGATATCTACCCTAAAATTGTGTACCGTTTGTAAAAGAGTGCAACAGCTATACGATACTGGATACAGAATATCGAATTATGACAGGTCACAAATCACTAAAGTTCAGTCACTTTGCATAATTCATGTGGAACTTATTATAATAGGGTAATACGTGAAGCCCACTTTTTGTTATTTGGATTTCGTTTTTAGGCATTTATTGATGGCGCCTCCTCACTGATTACATAAATGTATACTAGAATGTTTACTGTATTGATATATTTTCGATTTGTTCATGCAGACAGACAAATAGAGAGACAAATTGGTTCATGAAGGGAGGGGATAGAGAAGGCGCAGACGAAGAAGAAAAATAAAATACGTCTAAAACTGGAAATATTGGTTTGAATAACATGCGTAAGGTCAGATATATTTCCTAAAGGGTAAAAAAACAAAGTTCCAAAGGTGATATTACCACTGTGGCGATATAATTTTCCTCCCACAGATATAGTTTAATATCTCATGATGAAAAATATTGTTAATATTCAGAGGTTAGAGAAAGGCTTTTGATTTAACCATTTCTATAGATGCTGTTGAACGATTGGGCACTGTACATAAGGAGCAGACAAAAAGATTGCAACATTTGGATAGCAAAATACAGACCTCTGTGAAAAGAATTAAGCATCAGTCGCACTTTATGGGCCACTAACAGTGTCAATGTAAATCTGTATAGGTAGTTTTGGATGATTACAATCTAGATAACTGAATTTTGCTCACGTTCACTTTGCTGGTTTACTCCTCTTGTGAGACTAAAATTGACGTTGGTTGATAAGGATATCATGAAAATTAAATTACCTCATTTCGAGGAAATTACGAGTGTTTTAATTTAAATAGCAGTTTTCTTCACTTAACAGTGCCTTTCTTTCTATGAAGCATATTGAAAAAGTGAATATCTTTTCAAATGATATATTTAGCATCGTTGTAATAACTACCTTCAAGTCGAGAAGCCCCTCAGTGAAAAAATATTGATTGATAGAATATATCTACGTATGAAATAGTGTTTGTGACTTTGAACGATTATATTAAAGGTGAAGAAAGCTTAGTGTTCCTTGGGCAGTCACTTACAATGTGTATAAGGGTAAATTAGGAGGATGTATTACATTTTGCTCTCATTTGGAAAATGATTTGACCTGTTTCCTTTTGGAAAGAAATATATTGTCCTTGTGTTAACGCTGTTTCCTCTATGTTTTTGCAAGTACCAATGGTTACTATTTTACTTCATTACAATAAGTTAATTTCTTTTCACAAATATTTTTTCTTCGGAAAGATTTATTTCGAATATATTTGTACATTCCTAGTGTAACAAGGTTGATGAACTGTATCAATCGAAAACTGTAAGAGAAGAATTCCTTCTCGTCACAAGATAAGTGATGCACTGAATAAATAAATTGCATTTTCAAATGGTGCTGAATGTAGTTGAAATAGAGATATAAAAAAGAAGATAAAAGAATACTGATGACATTTTCGTGAAATCCGTATCATATTAATATGTGTTTGCTCTTAAAGTGTAATATTTAAAACCTTTCTTTGGAATTATCCAGGCCAAGTAATAAGATCGTTAATATGGACCACAAAATATGCCAAAATTTGTATAAGTGCTGGATATAAAATTAATTTCCTATTGATCCACTTTTGACATAATTTCGAGGTTTGTATTACAAATATGTCAAAACTGACTTATGCTGTGGTTAAAATTAACAACTGTTTTAGCTATCAAACCAGTTTCACAGAATAAACTTTCATTTCGGGATGGAAATCATGTATTGTCACGTGATTTGCATATGACATTTAATGAAACATATACAGTTTCTAAATTTAGATTATTCGATCAAGTTTGAACATTTACTACATACATTTCAAAGAAATATGGCACAGATTTTATACATTTATTGGTTATAGTTGTAGCATATAGTATCTTTCCAAGAAAACGTTCTGGAATTCCTACAACTTGAGAACTTTGTTTATTTTTACGCGAAATATATGATATTTTCGATTTCATTAAAAGAAATTGACATAAATAATGTCCTAGTTTTATTGTCAAGAAATATATGTGCCAGTGTCATCCAACTTATAAATGAAAACATTTTGAATGTAAACAAAACGAAGCATGCGTACATCTCCATAAATTAGGTATATTCAGTTTTCTTGAAATGACGGAACAATTTCGGAAACCTCCAATGCAATGTCCTGTAGTGAAACTGCTATCACGAACAATACCCAGTTCTAAATTTAAAATCTGATTGAACTGGACACCATTTACTGTCATCCTCAAAGAGACAAAGGAATATTTGTTGTAGTGCATCTTGTCAATCTTGTAATTCTAATATATTGAATTATCCATTTAAAAAAGGGGTTGGAGGTTATCCCTTCCGTCAAACTTATTTTGCTACCCGGTTCGAGATTATGCTGTTCAGCATATTTGTAACTTGCGTTTTAAATGGGGAAATACATATAATACATATAAAGATACTTTCAACTCTATGACACCACAAAGTCTGTCAGCGTAGAAAATTGTCACTGTTAAAAAAGGTCGCTTTAATCCAAACTATTTCCTTAAAAGGTTAAAATTATTATTGCAATATAATACATAGTTTTGCATGTGTATGAATAGAGAAATAAATATATCAAGAAATTTTAATTTCTGAACTGTCAAAATGTACAACTACAATAAAAATAACTAGACCAGCAAGAAATGGGTATGTTTGAAACTGCATTTAAAAAAAATCAACAGACCAGTCTTGCTTGGAATATATTTTAAAAATCATTTATCAAAAATTACTCGAATAGCCAGGCTTTTAAGATTTAGGACAGTTATTATAACACTTGCTAGATCAGTCATAATGATTACGTCCACGATACAGGGAAAGAAATGATCATGGGAGATAATTTCTTTCTTTTAGTCTTGATTTTAATTCGAGTTACTTACCTTGAAACAAATAACCGATTTTAATGTAGAAATTATGTATTAATTTATTCCATCTTTAAAAGTCTAGAAAAGAAGTGAAAAAAAAAAAAGTAATAACAAATAGGATCTAATTTAAAGTATTTAACTGCATCTCCTTTGCTTAGATGAATATCAAAAAGGGCTTCTGGACAAGAAATACGTTTTAAATACCACTGAAAAATTAACGACGATAAGAACAGTATGTAAGGAAATTGGCATATTTAAAAACTGTGCATCCAAGCATGTTTTCATTGATTTATCGTCACGCATGACGATTTTATTGAGCTGATTGACTGGAGTCAAAGGGAGTGTAACATCTGATCATTGTAAAGGGTATAGCCTGAGACTATATAAGATTTTAGCGCAAGTGAAGCTGCGATGAACCTCACATTACTAAAGAACATTGTATATGTTTTCTAATCCGAAGTGATTTGACGTAATAGACCATGGATATATAACACCTAGTAAAAGAACAAACGATGAATCCTATCCCAGGAGGACCCAAAACTGAAGGGATGGCTTTCCCTGGGGATTGGAATGTCATAGAAAGAATAAGGGCTTTTGCTGAAATTTATGATAAAGGTCAAGGGTTAAATGTTAATGACCATAAATGCAGAATAGTTACACTAGTTCTGGCTGAATATATTAAATGCAGGCTTCATTACTTCATATACGAATGTCAAAACAAACACACAAAAATGTCAAAACAAACACACAAAAATATACCGCCCCTTAATACGTTTTCAACTAGAAAAGAATCAAGGAAGATGAACAGACATAATTTCAATACGATCATAACGAACTTGCATAGAGGTTCATTTCGTAGGTCTTTGACTGGGTACAGATTTTGCGGCGGCAACAGTCAAGATTTACATGAATTTTTATGTATGTATCTATGTAAGTATATATGTATTTGGTTTCACGTTACGTCATCACAATCGAAGTTACATAGTGCCAATTAAAATATAAGTTACGGAAATAGAAATGTTTAAATTACAAAGAAAACCTTATAAAGTTAAACCCATCAAAATAAACGGAAACAGTCATGCAAGAAAAAGGGAAGAAGGTTGTTGTGGGGCTTAACGCCATTTTTCAGCACACGATAGGCTATACATGGCGGCCAGTATTAATGGTGGAGGAAGAAACCGGGAAATCCGCGGAAAGAACCACTGACCCACGAGAAGCTACTGGCAAGCTTTCTCACATATTCACATTCGCCGAATTTTAGACTCGAACCCACGCAGACAGG
>JAECUM010019270.1:0-48645 GCA_016617855.1 Megalonaias nervosa | reverse complement strand
ATATCTCACCTGGTATTGTAAATATAACAACAACAATTGCAGTTAATCTAGTATGTGACGTAATTGATGACAGTTATCAAGTAGATCTTTCAAAGTCTAACCAGGCCCAACAGGGGTATATACTATATATATTCAGTCCTAAAGATCCGCCCGGGTGGTTAATTGTATCTGAACCAATTAATCCAGTTTATCTACGTGTACATAATCCATTTCTGACAAGAATAAATTTCAAACTTACTGACCAGGCAGGAAACATTTTGGATCTAAGACAAGAGTCTCTTAATATTAATTTGTATATACGCTCATAGAACGTCTGATTATTTAATCAGGGGACAAAAAAATAATCTGATGAGTAAATACATGAATAATAATCAATTTCTATGATTAAAGTAATTGTATATATAATAAAGCGAGATAACTCGGCTATCTCTCTCTCTGCGGAGTAAATTGAACGATTATTTCCCTTACTACTACGTCGTTACCTGTACAAACCCAGTTGTATATACGTGTATAGCGTATTAGTCCGTCTGTCTGTTACCTTAACGAACTATAACTTATACATGTAATTATTTTATGAATTTTGAAAAACTGAAGTACAGTTCTACATTTTTATTAGTAATACAAGTTCTGTGAGATAGCGCAAATATATTATATATACTTAAATTTAACTGTATTATTGATAAGAGAGCGATGGCCGAAGTGGTAAGACGGTTGGACGTAGATCGAAGTTGTGCAGACTCTCGTGTGTTCGAGTCTCCAAAAATGCTAAAGATATTATCTTGCATTTGGCGACTGATGCTATTTAATTGGGGAACCCGGAGAATTTCCTCGATATCCACAACAGACAAAATACACTCTCCTATCATACACCCTTGAGGGGTGTACCTTTTACACTCCCGGGGTTTTGTATGTGGGGAGAGTGTACAAAATCTGTTGGACGTAGACAAGATTCCCCCGTCATCACCATTTGTATATATTTCATAACCATACAATCATATGTCATTAGGATAAGTTTATGTTTGTGCCGTCTGCAAAAAATATAATCATAAGCATCTGTATATAATCATACAATCATAATCATTTGTATATAATCATAAGCATCTGTATATAATCATAAGCATCTGTATATAATCATAATCATCCTCAAAACAGTCCCCTGACCTTCTGATCCTGCTAGGATGTCATATGGCAACTTAGAGGTTCACATGGGGTTATGGGGACTACATTTTTTTAAATAATTATTCAGAGACTGATATTATTTTTTATTTTAAAGAAATAATTATTATATAATGAACCAAGAAAACATTAATGATATTATTTCTGCTATTAAAAAATTAAAACATAACGGAATAAATCTCTCCGATAATCTCGATCCTGAAAAAATATTATGTGATTATGAAATATTAAAACAGAGAAAAATTGACAATAAATACACATTACCATCCAATTATAAATTTGTAAAATTAATCAATCAGTCTATGTTAGAATCCTTGGCGGTGGTAAATGAAAAACAGGTAAAGCTATTTGCGCCTCTTGCACGTTCGATCGAAAATATCAGATCCGAACTATCTCGTGAATACGAGAAAAAGAAGATCGTGGATAATCGTGTAATGCAATTAAGAAAGATTATGTTATTTGATTCTGTCAAAAATGAAAGTGACACTGAGAGCAGCGACGGTGAAGGTTCCCATGGCAAAATATAGAGTTGAACTATATACAATTTATTTATTAGGAAGACAGAGTTAGATATATTCAAATATAATCGGCTGATCATATTTTATTGAAAATGCTGATTTGTATGTTTTATTCGCGACATGTTGTACCGATCGTGGATTTATGCTAAAATGTTTTGCAGCCGCATTAATTGAGGGGAAAGTTATTTTCCGTCCTGTTTCTGTATTCATGGATTTAATAGCTCTCTTTCCGAATACTTTACACCTTCCTGTATTTCCACGTGCAGAATTCTGACTAGGTGTAATAGCCTGCAGGTTAGATAACCGATTATTTTTGGGATTTCCATCAATATGATCAACTACAAGTCCATTTTCAACTACTCCACGAAAACATTCGAATATGAATCTACTTGATAAGTATCTTTTTCCTCTAGCAACATTAAATCTAAAATAACCAAGATTATCAAGATTACCAACCTGTTTCTTTAATCTGCAGTGTCTGATTACACCATCTCGGGATGCTTCATAATTTGTATATACTAGATGTTTCACAAATTCGTTTTGCTCCATTATATATATAATGTTATTTGTCTAAATCATTGTTTTGAAATCTGGCCAGATAATCTTCTACGGTTTTTATAGGAGATTTACCTGACGTCAAAGTATTATTTTTTTTGGTCATAATATCGTTTTAGTTCTCTGTATTTTTTTCCGCCACATTTTAGACACAATTGAGTTTTTCCTCTGACTCCAACACCACACTGAATACATGGTATTGGTCCTGTACTTCCATTTTTGATATTTTGCATATGGTAGTAGCAGTATTCATTCACGCACGATTTATTACAAAGAGAAGTATATCCAATTCTGAGCCAAGCACATTTTGTTTTTTGTTTCAATCATTATAATATACTAAAATTTTAATTTAAATACTTGTCTTAATTATATGAACGAATTATCCGTTATTGAACCTAAAAGAACTAGATTTGATCTCGATCGCTTATCTGAGTACAAACTTAGTACTTTGATGCAAGATCTAGCTTTAACGGATGAGGATGTAACCGAACGTATTCGTGAAGCAAAAAATGAATTTCGTAATAGTGGTGCTGCTCATGTATGGTCAACATTCGGAGTTGGAAATGTTACTAATATGATGAATGACAAACGGGGAAAAGTAATTATTAATCACCTTGATGATCAAAAATATTTCATTTTAATAAAATTTATTGTAAATACAGAAGAAGATATTTGGATTATTCGTGATAAGCGCGATCCAGTACGCATACAGTCAGGAAATAATATTATTCTTTTGAGTAATAAATCTAAGCCCGGAATACTGACTGGTATTGATAAGCTATATTATGAACGGGGGTACCCTGTGACTGCAGTTGTATATGCAATATATCCGCTTAATAATAAACCTGACGTCGGGGATCTAAAGCCTATGAAACTGTCAGAGTCAAGAATAAACTGTGTAGCTGAACGAGTTACAGAACATTTTACAAACGCGATACGTGGTAATGGTTTAACAGATTTAAGGCGTAAAAAATAAATATGTGGGCAGAATCAGTTAAAGATACCGGAGCGTCTATCAAAGATGTCGCTGAGCTAGAAAAGAAATTAAAATTCCCAATAACGGTAAAGACGTTAACCGGAGAGATTTTATATAAATCAAAATATGAATCAAGAGGAGCTCCTATAACAATCATTGATCATAATTCGCACGCATGGACCTCAGCAGTAACAATATTTCCACTAGACAGAGCGGTTAAATTTTATGATGGTCATATATTTGATTTTATCAAAAATATCAGTAAAAGTGACCCTGTGTCCGTTTGGTTATTTCAAAGTTCAGAATATGATCATTACGATCAATTTGTACGACCTAATGGTGATATTTACCGTATAGAATCTCTTAATGTAGAAATGGAAAATCTTGCGCTAAAATATACTTCAGACGATGTCAAAGTTAGACTATTATTAAATAATTGTTTTACAGTTCCATCTGTAGCGGCTCATTTCGCTCAAGAGAAAAATTTATGGAAACCAACACGATCGGAATTTCTTGAAGATATTCATAAAAGCTGTGTAGAATATGGACACGGAGGATTATGGAATACTAAATATAAGTGTAATGACGTTATATCCGTCGATATGGCAGCGTGTTATCCTGCAAGTTTTCTTGGATACGGAGAATGTTCTGAATACTTTAAGAGATTCGGACATCCATCACACGAAATGACCAGGGTTGCGATAAACGGACATTTACCAGATTTTGATTTAACCCGATTTGCTCATGTAGAATCATTCGAATTTGCAGAAAATCTCCATCCGATTACTTATGCTTGGTTTGGAAGACATTTTTCAGAAAAATGTTGGGTTCCAATAGTACTATTGCGATATATGTTTGATGTTGGAATTTTAACATTATTGAAGGTGAGTGAGGCAATTATATCATATAGTCCACAGAAGCAAGTTTGGTTACCAGAACCAAATAGATTTAATATTGTTGATGCCAGGAAAGAATTCCCTAATCTTAATGAAGATGACATTATTAAAATTACTAATAATATACGTAAATGCAGAGACGAGCATGATGAAAAACTTGCAAAAGATCTTGGTAGAAAGATAATTGGTAAATTTACTCAAGGAGGAGCCTATGATCATAAAAGACACTGTACAAAGATTGATTATGGACGATGCTGAACTCGATTTTATAATAGCTGATACAACGGAAAAAAATACATTTATAAATCGGAGTAATGCTTATTTGTCAGACGGAACCAAACTAGGTACAATTGTGAGTTATCTTGATGGTGACTCACCACAATTTACTCATTTAAGATCATCTGTGTTGGCATATGTTTCTATAAATCTACTGTCTATGATAAATAGATTTCCTCGTGATGCTGTCAGAGTCGCCACGGATTCGTTTTATATAAATAAAAAATATACGGGTTTATTAAAACCGCTACTTGGTAATGGTGAATGGGGATCATGGAGAATAAAACAGGAGAATATACTTAGCTATTCTGAATCTGCCGACGTTGAAATTAAGGAAATATATCAAAAAAATAATAATCAAGTATCAAAGTCATCAGCACCATCTGTATATGATTCTGTGGCTAGACATAAAACCGTTTATCTTAACGGATGCGGTGGTTCAGGTAAAACAACTCGTGTGATTAAATTATTCATGAATAATAATTCAGATATAATTGTTTTGACACCGACACATAAATTAGCCAGAGAAATAAAAGAACGAGGAGTAAAATCGTGTACTTATCATAGTTTCTTTAGATGGTGTGGAGACACGTGGACTCCTGAGAGAATGGGTGAAAAATATATACCTAAATATATTATATGGGACGAGATATGCACGGTGCCGTTAGAAATATTAAAAACATTTCTTGAATGGTTATTGACGAAAAATACTGCTATAATAATGTGCGGCGATCATGGTCAACCACCACCCTTTATTGGACAGTCTCCACATGAATGGCTGAAGAATAACGTAGATTATTACGAGGAAATAAATGACGACCATAGAGCTATTGATGAACCGCTGAAGGAGTTTAAAAGATTAATCAGACTTCAGCCAGACAGAGTACAATGTGAAATAATGCGAGGAGTAATTCCAGAGACTTCTATGAATGATTTTCTAAATTTATGGAATCCCACTGATTTAATAGTTGCAAGTAGAAAGATAGTTCGTGATGAACTACAGAATAAATTATTTATGTTACATAAAGAAAAGTTTTCAGATCTACCTGTACATTTGTGTTATCGCCCAGCAGATACTCGACGACAGAATATTGATGTTGAAATTCCTGGTGGTGGAATACAGAATCTTGTCTTGAATGATATTATTTTAGTCGATATTAATGTCGTTGAGAATACGCTGAATATGAATAAATCACCGTGGACGTTGGGATACGCTATAACTATTCACTCATCACAGGGGTTAACTATTTCCGATACAAATATTTGGATTATAGATGATCGGATCGAATGGTCGAATTTAGTTTATCTCGCAGTTTCTAGGGTCAGAAGAATATCTCAACTACATAGGGTTATTATGAATTTTACAGAAAATAATGATCAGACTGTTAATAATGACGTAATAAGAAAAAAACTATCTGGTCATAAGCAGTGTGATAAAAATAAGCGTGACTTTGATATTGATACTGAATTTATTATAAAACTAAAAACACAACAGAATAATAATTGTGCAAGTTGTAACTGTAATATGTTATGGCAATATTCGAATAATAATCCAAGACAATTTACCGTAGACAGAATTAATAGTGATCTTGGTCATATACGTGATAATGTGATGCTGACCTGTCTTGAATGTAATCGACGTAGAGGTTCTGGTTATGTAATTGTATGTGGTGGTAATTGTGTGTCTTCAGGGATTACCTGTAATTGTTCACGCACAAATCCACTTTGAGGGGCTCTCGAATCTAGTCTGTAAATTGGAGGTCTACCTGTGGGTCTAACTACACTAGAAATTGTATGTGTAGTCACGCTCCAGATAGGATCAGTTGCTCTTTTTTTACCACCTTCAAGTTCGCCAGGTTCGTATAAATATCTTACAGTTACATTACCTAATACTGGTTGAGGTTGATGTCTGTCATTGCTATGGGGTATATATTTTTTTGTGATCGCATTAGAAGGTTTCATGGAAGTTGAACGAGTAATTTCGTTATTTAATGCAGCTATCACATTTGGTAACCTCGCAACCCATTCACGAGATCGCTCACCGGACTTAAAGTCAGTAGATATTTCTTTTGCGTATTGGTATCCAAATAACCGCTCAGCAAGTGTTCGATTAAATCGTTCAACGATTGCCTGATCACGATGAATTTCAGTATGTCCTCGTCTGATTTTAACGTTACGTTTTTTCATTAACGATAATACTGTACCAAGAAATTCTTTGCCAGGATCAACCTGTAATAACTGTGGCCATCGCAAAGGTCCTCGCTGATAAATTCGTTCAAACGCAGATGCAACTTCAAACGCTGTCTTTGTTGATAATGGTTCAGCTTCTTTATATCTACTTGCAACGTCAACGACAGTTAATGCGTATTTGTATGTGCGTGATTGACGTTTACCAATTTTAATGGTATCGTGTGGTAAAAATAAAATATCTGCTTGATGAACCTCATTAGGGACGCTGACATCAAAATGTGCATATTGAATATTTTTATGTGGTGGTAGATAAATTTGCCATATTGCCTGTCGTGCTAACCACGCTGCAGCAACAGAACATGAAACTTTTGCTGCTTCAGATAATTTACTAATAGCTGATCTGCCTCTCCAATATCCTCTTGGGCTATAATAAATGGATTCCATTATAATATTTGTATAATTAATTACCAGCCCCTAACATTATTTTACTTTTCATGGCGGATTTTACTAGAAAACTAGCTAATTTATCTCTGACAGATTTATTAGGTATAGAATTTAATGCATGAATCAATTTTACATCTGCGAGATGCCTTTGTTGCAAATCTTTACTTTTATACGCAACATCATGAACATGACACTCTTTATCAATCTTATTTACTGGTTGCTCTCCTGGTCTTGGTTGATCTTGATTATCAAGTCGGATATCAAGTCGAGTTCCAGGACCGCAATAATTATATCCAGGAATATGTTTCTCACCGGGGTATTTAGCCCACGGAGTTCCTGGTAATTATCCTAATAAAGCGGCTATATCTCCACCTGTCTTTGTTTTAACAAATTTGTATTTCTTCGTGCCACATTTTACACATTTGCCTGTAAGTGCACGTCGTTTATTTTTTGTTGTTATTGTAGTTAGTTCAGCAGTGGATGTAGATGCTCTACATCGAACACAATATAGACTCATATTATTTATTATATGGATATAATTGACTTTTCGGCGACACGAAAACAAGAGCCAGTAAAGCATCATCCAGCATTACCAAATTCGATAAGGATGATTATAATAGGTCCATCTGGATCGGGTAAAACACAACTATTATTAAATTTAATAATGCGGTGGTTAAAATGGAGTAAATTGTATTTAGTAGCACCATCCGTAAATGATCAACACTGTTACGAAGTACTTAAAGATTTTAATGAAAATGCAAAATTGCTGAATGAAGACGGTAATGATGTTGTTGACTTTATCACCGATATTGATGAGGCTCCATCTGTAGATGACCTAGATGGATTTATTAATAATTTAGTGGTGTACGATGACGTTATGTTGGAGAGACAAACAAATCCAGCTAGAATATTTTCTCGAGGTAGACATAAAAACACGGACGTGATTTATGTTACACAACGATATACACAAATACCTAAAGTGATCAGAGACAACTGCAATATTTTGGTTGTGTTTAATGGAGTAGATAATTATACTTTACAAAATATTTATTATACTTGGTGTTCAGGAGATATGGATATGATGAAGTTCAAAAACTTTTTGCTCAAGCACAAGCTGTTCCGTTTGGATTTATTACAATAAATCTACATGATCCAAGATCTAGATATCGTATAGGTTTGGATAAAATCTTTGGTCCTTGATTTTATCAAGGATTACAGCAGCAGGCAAGGTGGCCGACAAAAATTAAGTGACCTGCGAGTAAACTTAAACGCACTATGACATAAAAACAAAGATTCAAAAATAAGATAACAAAAATGAGCTAACCCAAACGATTTATTATTCGTTTTTCAAACTATACGGTAATAATAAAAGTTAGGAGGTTCGGTTTAGCGTTATTGACCTTATTTTTCAGCCTCTGTAGGAACCTTTATTTTTGTAAAATAACGGTCTCAGCCAAGTGGTCTGTTCACCCTGCCTGCTGCTAATGATCAGGTCTTCAATGTGAAATTAAAAATACTGAACTGGACAATCTGGGTGGATTTTCATGCTGAAACAATAATTTTACATACTTATGTAGTACACTCAACATGTCAAATAATGTAACAATTGGTTGTGGCAAGGTTACATCTTTAACAATAATAATAATAACAATAAGCCAATTTGCTTTTAACAAGCATATTTGTGTTCTTCTTTATTTTGTAAATGAAACAAATCTTAAGCTTTTATCAATGTAATTGCTGTCACATATTTTTCTCCAGCAAAACACCAGTTTTCATTTTTTTTTCAAACAGCACCATTCTACAAGCACATGTAATATGCTGGTTTAATTTATAAGTATTTTCATGGACCCTGGCAAAATTTTCAGTCTTCAATCTTTTACAAACTTTGACCTTTCATATTTTATTGAAGTACCTAAATTAAAAGAAAAAAAATACTTTCTTTGTAAACTAAGCCATCCAGAGTAAAATAGAGCAGCATCATTATTATCAATTTGAATCAGACGGTAATGGACGAACCTTTGAAAACATTTTAATTTTTTTTTAGTTGTATGTCATGTATCTAGGGGTGGAACTAAACTTGGCATAAGCTTTAATGACTTTGTTAACTGCTTCCAAGAAATCTTTTTCAGTTGCCATCTTTCTTCTAGCACGGATGGCAAACATTCCAGCTTCCGTACATACAGATCTTATTTCAGCTCCTGGAAGGGAAAAGAATGAGGAACAGATGAACAGAAATTTACTTCATGAATGAAATGAACAAAGAAACATACTCAAGAATTATTCTACCTCAACACATTTAAGAAAGAAGACTGATCATCATACACTAGTGCTGTACTACTGAGTGTAGTTGAGTGACATGCTGTGACTTGATTTATATACGTGGGTAATGGTTTTCCAAAAAATGACATTTTCAGTGGTACTTAAATCAATAAATTGGAGAAGTGGTTCCTAATGTTTTAAAAGGGGGATCAGTACTCAGATGGGTTTTATTCTGCACTTAAAAAGAAGCATTGTGATACAGTCCTTATGGATGACTGAATGTGTTCAATATCCTTCAACCCATCCTACACCATTAAAGCTAGATACATGAAACTTGAATCAATGATAGTCTTGGGGTGTATATCATGCTGGCACCTTTGGCATTTTGATCATGCCCTTGGGGTGTGACTGGGGGTTAGGGATAATTTTACATAAATTGAAAACAACTCTCATGTCTAAGAATTGGCATATATAATCAATGACCCCAGGGACAGCAAATATCAGACTGACTCCTGGGTGATGCCCCAGGGTATATCCCCACCCACAAGATCTGAGGCCCTGGGTCATATCATAAAAACTGTTAAGATCACACACACACACACACCCCTAACTATTAACCATATGTAGAAAACCATTGGGATAATAACATTACAACCATATACACCAGGTGGATATAACAAGATATATTTTTTTTACACGTGACTAAATTTGAAGCCAGGATACACTGCTACCTTCTGGGATTTAGCAACTAGGTTATAACTTAAAACTATTGAGATCCCAACCCTATAATTCTATATATAATTACTGGGCATGAGAAGACAATTTATTAATTACACTGAAATGTTTGCTCCTAGGTCGTTAAGAGCACAGTTAGAATACTATTAAGAGCCACATTCTATAACCATGTATATACAAGTTGGACACGCAATGAGAAATGCACATACCCTACTGATATCTGCCCCCCTACTGCAGTCTTTGCCCAAAGGGATCCACCCAAAAAGTTCAAACTTCTGTTTCTTGGTTTAAATATGTTTTATAAACACATAATTCAAGCTTTAATTCACATTTTTAAAACATGAAACTGAAAACATAATGACTGCAATGTATATGTTGATAGAATTCTGACACTCAATGCATGAGGGCATATGGTTCAAGAGCAACAATATCTGGATCTTAAACATTGTGAAGCAATCAAATGCAATTGCTTTGTTTTATTTCTATGCCCATGAGTTTTCTGAAACATATTTTCCTGGATAAACATGCCAAGAAGCAGGATAAGCCCTACAATACAATCACCGAGTCTGACATTTGAGCCATAATAATCAAAAACTAAGAAAATTCTCTTACCAAAAATTTGGAAAAGAAACAACTCCCAGCTGCAAATGGTTTGAATTTTAAGGATCAGAAAGACCCAGACAAGGATACAGATTGAAACTGCTGATGTTTACATCAAAATTAAAGTCAATGTTTTCAGTTAATTTCTTCAATTTTCAACCAAGCACCTTTGCAATAATGATGAAAAAAGTATCATCTGAAAAGTGTCCAGTAGATACAAATCAAGTGAATGTATGCGCAATTCTGTTACTTCTGTCCAAAGGTAAATGCAGACAATGTGTTCCACATGAGTGAGAATGATCAATATAACTGCAGAAGGTTTATAAAGCAGAAAAGGCCAAAATATGTGTTAGGTAAAAACTTTTGAAACATGGTAAGCAATTTTGCTAATTGAGTAAAATGTAGGTAACATAACCACCAGCTTCTTCTTTAATTTTAAACCTGATGCTGCCTGGTATCCTATATAATGATGTGTTAAGGAAAGAAGATTAAATTACTTTATACATCTGGTAAACAGTAATTCAGACCTGCCAACCCCACCAAGACCTTCTATGTAAGGCAGTCAATATTTTTTTCCATAAGTTGGACCAGTTTTCAGTAAAGTGTAGAACATAAAATGTACAGCTACTGTCAAATTGGAAAATGTGTATTTAAAAGTCCTGAAGTGTATTCAAGATTGGTGCAGTGATGGTAAACATTGTGTTCAACTCAAAACTTTGTAAAGTTTACTTGAACCTTAATTAAACCCAGTACAGTTTCATAAAGTGCAATTCCAAACCCTACAGAACTCAATGGCTTCTTCATATCTCTCAATTTGATGTAGTTCTTTAAAAATATTTTCGAAGGAACCGTTAATGTGGTGACAGCAATCATCTTTCTGTGACTCACATCAACACATGATGTCCACTGAACGTAACTGCTGCACTTCCTGACCTTTTCCTTATAATCTAAATATTTCCTTATATTCTTCTGTACTATTAAAACATTTTAAGAGATTTATTGTCCCTTCTGTCCTAACATGTAGTTTGTTGGACACCAGTTTAAAAAATATAATAGCATGATATGCAGGCATTTTGCATCACAAAATACTCATAGTTTAGAGCATCTCAGGTACTCTGTTAAAGTCTGACTGGTTCCATGATCAATTTCACTTCATCTAATATGAAACCTGGATCCGAATCCAACACAGACAAGTCAGTATCTGGGTATTTCCATATTTTGTACTTTTATTCAAGAAATCCATATTTGAAGGGTCATAGCCATAAGACCTAAGCAAAACTGTAAGGGTTGGAAGGTATGGCAATTGATACTTGACTGTCAATTCATTAAAATTTTCAGGTGAAAGGCTCAAACTTCTAAACTTAATGGTTAATAATCAGAGTTTAATTTAATACAAGGATTTAGTTCTCTGGAGGTCTATTTCACCCAAATGGTTCTGATAAGAGGTTGAAATGATCAATGCAACGGACAACACAACAGATGACACTAAAAATCTACTTGGCTCTATGACCAGGTGAGCTATTACAACTTACCATTACAATAAACTATCATAAAACTGATCAAAATTGAATGACCTGTACTTGAATTTAATAAATTTATGCCAATAGCAAGGTGCTAATCTATGTCCAAATGATTTAATTCCTTTTTTTGTGCAACATTTTCTTTAAATTCAAATATGAAAAGATTACTTGTCACCTATGTTTTGTTATAACCAGAATCAACTTGAGCAAAAATTGCATACAGGTGTGGAAAAGATTACAATAAACTTACCTGTGCTATTTGGACATAATCTGGCTAGAAGCTCGTATCTGATATCTTTTTCCACACTCATTGATCTAGCATGGATTTTGAATATATGTGTCCGACCCTGCAAAGAAAGTTATGTACCATGCTTTAGTTTAACTAAATGCTACATTTAATGCACTAAGTGGTTAGAAAAGAACATTTACTACAGAGGAACCCATACAATAACATAAGACTAAATGACCAAATTGTGAAATAATAATTTAAATAGAGACAAAGAAATACGAACCAGTTCTACAATGTAGATAAACTGCAAAAAAAATGCACTCTAATAGAAGTGAAAATCTAAGAGTTTTTCACTGATTATAATTATCCTTGCCATTTAAATTTTTTTTCTGGTCGAGTTACACTTCTAACAAAATTGAATTTTTGAGAATACTCATTTTTAAATTCTGAAATCCTGAAGTATTCAATTCCTCATTGCAAACAATGCGAAATGCAGGTTTACCTCTAAATCTGGGAGCCCAAACTCAATCTTTCTGTCCAACCGGCCAGGCCTCATTAGGGCTGGGTCTAATGTGTCAGGTCTGTTAGTTGCCATAAGAACCTTTATGTTGCCACGAGGATCAAAACCATCCAGCTGGTTAATCAATTCCAACATGGTTCTTTGTACTTCATTGTCTCCTCCTGCACCATCATCAAATCTGGCACCTGGGTACAGAGATATGCATCTTAAATGGGAAATTAAAAACTTCAGCCTTTACCATATTTCCAAGCTTAACATGCCAATTGTCTATACACAAAACTTTACTTACAGCAAATACAATATAAATGATGCCTGTAACATCAAAAAGCTCCATATTATGCACAGCCCACAGACAATCAGAATGAATTGTCTGGGCAACCATGTACTGAAATCAGGTAACCCACACATGTACTGAAATCAGGTAACCCACATATGTTCTGAAATCGGGTAACACACAAGGATATAATGATATCAGTAACTTTTCCTTTACTTTTTTAAAAAAAAAAAGATAAATACAAAAGTACTCTATAAAGGGTGATAGTAATAACGACACAAGAGGTGGTCAAATGACAGTCTTGAAGAAAACAGTATTTAAATGCCTTATTTTAAATCTATGAGATACTGAATTTATTAATTTTATTTTTGTGCGTCTTAATGTCATTTTTCATCACATGATAGGCTAAACATTGTGGCCAGTATATTTGGTGGGTGAAAAACCTGGAAATAACCACCAACCCAGTGGCAAGCTTTCTCACATACCCATGCTGGTCGAGCTGAGATTGGAACTCGTGTGGACAGAGGTGAGATGTGTGAGTGATCTGTAATGGTGAGTGCCTTTTCTGCACTACCATGGAATTTTTAATTTGGTGGACCCTGTCCTATATCCAGAAGTTTGGGAATCCAAGGGTGTAAATGGTGGTTTTACTGTCTCTGGTAAATATCAAATTATCCCAGTGTTTAAAGTGATTAAAAAACTTAATGCAGGTAAAATGTAGTCTACAGTGTCTTTTAACAATAGTAAATAATATAATGCAAGAACTTCATTACGTCATTACAGAAGTATATGTATATGACAATTTTAACTTGAAGTTACTTAATTTGATGCTAAAGTTACAAAAATGTCAGTGAACAGCACAAATACATTGGATAATGCATTATTCTTCCCATATTCCAGTTTCATTGCAACCAGTTTATAATTTGTCAGAATATTCTTTTCCTACTAATGTACATGGATAAAAATTTTAAAGTCATTGATGCAAATGAAAACAAGCAAAACGTTAACTTTTTCTTAGGCATACATACATTGCACACCATAAAATAAATGAAGGTATTGAAAATTCTGATGGCTTGCAGTATTCTCATGATCCTAATTTTCTTAAGATCAGATGAAAGAACATACTGCTATTCATAGGCCTCTGGACCATGATAAACAGATTGCTGTAAATAATCTTTACATTATTCAAAACTTTCTTTGCTTCATATGCCACTATTGAATTTATATTAACTGAAACAGTAATTGTAAAATTACTTCAGCAATTTTCTTTAATAGCATTTTCCACTAGTGTTTCAAGTACTACCATCAGTGGAATAATAACCAAAGGGAGATGACCACAATTAGGTTGAATATTTTACCTGAATTGAGATGTCTTCCATAACCTTAAAAAAAAAAATTGAATCTGACATGCCAGCAGATATGTATATGGTTAAAGGGAATTAATACTATGCCACAGATAAAATATGAAAGAATCCCTTGCAAGTCAGTAAAACATCCATACCTCCAATAGCATCAATTTCATCAAAGAAGATGATGCATGCTTTCTTATTCCTGGCCATCTCGAACAGTTCTCTAACCATTCTTGCTCCCTATTAGGATGAAAGGTACAAAGAGTTAAAAATACAAAAATCTGATGAAAGTTATGAAAAATAGCATCAGATGTAAAACAAAAGTTTATAATTTGAAGGGACAAATGCTTAAAATTAAACTATAGATGATTCATTAATTTCACTGTATAGCATATATGAGAATGTTATGATTAAATAAATTCAAAATCTTGATCAGATTTATACTATTATGTTAAGCAAAATTCGTTGCAAATCTTATCCTTATAAAACATAAATGTTCAAGCCAAGTTATTTACTGAAGCAAAGATTGTAATATGTGGAATTTGATAATAAAAGTTAAGAGAAATGAAAGAGATCATTACAATTTGATAGCAAAGTACGAACAGTGTGCACAATTGCCTCCCAATCAATAGGTGTCTTCCTTGACTCCAATGCAAGCCATCTAAAAAGTTAGTAAAGGTATGTTGTACAGGGCTTAATTACTTTTGTGGAAATTATTTTTCCTTCTTTCAGTTTATGTGACCTTGATCTTTGACCTTTGAACTTCAAAATGAAAATGTGACTTTACTGTCACAAATACAAGCCATCCACTATGTTCAGTCAAATCAGGTGAAAACGAACTAAAGTTATCATACAGAAACCATTTTCCATGTCAACCAAATTTATTATGCAGTAATTGTAACCTTGATCTTTGACCCCAAATCAATCTGTGTCTTTTACCTCATGTGCAAGCTATTTAAAAGTTTTTTCAAGATATCTGGTATAAAAGGCAAGTTATGGTGAGAAAACAATTGTTTTCCTTCTTTTAGTCAATGAGAGCTTGACCATTAGAACCTGAAATTGAAAGGTTTTGTCCTCGCCCAAAATAAGAGCTACTTACAGAGTCCAGTCACAACAGATTGCATAGAACTTGAGTTGTTGTGTAGAAACAATATAAAGATCAGATGGCAAGACTGATATAAACTGAAATATAACATAAGAAACATTTATAAACAATATTATTATAACGTATTAAAAGAACAAAGATTTCACTTAAATAATGAAAAGTGTAACAGTTTGGTGTTTGGTGATGGCAAGAGTTGTTTTAATACATAATCTATGTAGGCCTGCTTTAATGTTCCTGGGAACTTTCAATGGCATCCACACAAAAATATAAAAAAAAATGAAAGAATAATCGTACGTTCTTACCTCTCCTACATATTTCTGCACCAATTCAGATCCAATGACTCGGATAAAGCAAGCATCTGTTCTGTTTGCCACAGCCCTTGCACATAAGGTTTTCCCTGTTCCTGGGGGTCCAAATAGCAAAACACCTTTAGGTGGTTCTATTCCCAAATTGACAAATTTTTCTGGCTGTAAAAGAAAAAGTTTCATAAATATTTTTTTGTTTCAAAAAGCTGGTCATTATTTTTTCAAATGGAAACCTGCACCTCTCCCCTGCCCACCAAACCTACATACAGTACTTAATTTCATATGTAACAATATTGTTTTAAACCACGAACCCACACAACTAAGCCAGGGGTTATAATCACAAATCCATGTTATGTTTCCTTCTCCAATTAAAATTAAAAGCAAACATATTCTAGGAATTGATGTTCCCTACTTTTTGTTTTAAATGGAGTGAAGTTTTGTTGAGGAAAAAGCTCGGTGATAATGGTGAGGAATTAAGGTGCACATGTCAAGGAAGACACTAAACTGACGATGCAGAAATCTGACACTGACACACAGGTGATGTGTCAATATAATGCTGCATCCAAAATTTGCGTCAACATTCAGCTGCCAAACCATGCACTGAAACACTCTACCCAACTCTTATTTCCTCAGCTCTACTTTGCCAATGATTTTTCAATTTCAACCAAATCTTGCATGCACTTTTATACTTAGTTTCTGCAAGCAAAACTTTACCATTAAAAAAACCCAAATTAACCAAATTTGGCAAATGTTTTAAAACTGATGAGATCCTGAATGAGTGCTATTCCAGCATTCCACACATTTAATGGAGTTATGTCCCTTGATCACCCATCCTCTGAAATTTCCATGGCAAAATGTTACTAAGCATTGTTGGATTTCAACCAAATCAGGCAAGCAGCTTTAATACTGATGAGACCTTGAATGAATTTGATTTCCAGAATTCCATCAAATATTTTCAAGGTGTTATGGCCCCTGATTGCTTTGGTGTTTCTGCAAGCTTAAATTTACTGATCAAATTTGGTATGCAGCTTTATAATGATGGAATCTTGAATGAATTTGATTTCCCACATTTCACAAAATCATTAGCAGTAGTTAAGGCCCCTGACTATATCCTCTGGACTTGAGTGTTTCTGCATGCATAACTTTGATAATCCTTGTCAGATTTAAAACAAATTTGGTATTCAGCTTTATACAGACAGGACATAGCACAAATTTACAGGTCGTAGCCTCTCAACGCTTGTCCTCTTGACTTTGGTTTTTACTGCATGACTTTTCGAAGCTTTGTTGGATTTTAACTCAGTTTTGCAGCTTTATAATAACTCCAGCACTGATTACACGATTTACTGTAGTCATGATCCCTGACTGATTTTCATCCTAACTTTGGTTTCTGCAACATAACTTTACTAAGGAATGATGGATTTAAACCAAATATGTCATACACTTTTACTCTGATGAGCTCTTGAATAAACTTCATTTTCAGCATTCAACATCATAATTTAAAGAAGTCATGGCTCCTGGATACCTATCTTCTCCTTATGTTTGTTTTCCAAACCAAGTTCTTCTATTCCAAGGCCCTACTGAGCAAACTGTAGTGAGTAGGGCTCACTGCAATGCATCAATCATTAACAGCTCTAGTTCTTACATGCAGTAATGGTGTCTCCACAACTTCTCTTAGTTTTTCAATCTGTTCCTTACAACCTCCCACATCACTGTATGTCACATCTGGTTTTTCCTCTACTTGCATCATGGTCACAGAGGGGTCAATCTTGGGTGGAAGAGGAATGTGGATCTGGTATTTGTTTCTATCAACCCTGAAAAGAGAAAAAAAACCCATATAAAACAGCTCCTGTGACCCACAGAGAGAACTAGATAGCACAGGACTTGCTTACTAGTTTGGCACATCATTGGTCCCATGCTGGACCCTCATTCCTATGCATGCACTTGTGAAAAATAGGTGTATTTACTTGGTCTTAAAAGTTCATATTTTTGCATATCTAAGTATCCAAGCAATTGAAAATCACAAAAAAAATACTGGCTATTATGATATTTTGAATATTTATCTGCAAGATAGTATCATTAAATAGCAATGTACGGTAATGTCTACCCTATTACTTATTACCTATAAAATAACAGCTGAGGGAGTTTTTACATATATATCAAATTTGCACAGGACAAAAATCATAGACTCCTTGTATTATATACACAAGAAAATTGGTGAGTCAATTTTTTCAGAATCACACATTTATTGAGATCACAATGGATTTTGCAATGGCAAGCCTGCACATCTGATTTATGGCTAGCTGTATTTTTAACACATTACTGACTATATCATGAGAAAATGGGACCTAAATGCCTTCCCAAGGATACACTGATAGTCATCCTGGGCAGGCCTAGGAATGTATCAAACCCACAACCGTTGGATAATGAGTGATGCTCTACCAAGTGAGCTCCTGTGACTCTCCACAATTCATATATTTCTACAAATTTCCAAAGGTCTTGTATAAATTCAGATAAATTTTAAATTTTGTTTCAAAGGACTCTTAAAGTAATTATTAAAACAGAACAAGAATTTTTTTAATACTGAATAAGAAACAGAAGTAAAAAACAATGTAATTGCAAATCCAATCTCTCCCAGTACTAAAAACTACCAGGTAAAAACTGATGTTGAATCAATGATGTCATTTTGAGATGTGCTCTAGGCTCCAATTTTAACAACACAGAAAGACAACACTCCCAACATTTGGGCCATTACATGTATGTAATATCTATTCCCAGTAGCATCCTAACAGGGGAGTGCCAGAGGTCTTGGGGTACCAAAACCCCTTGGGTCATCATCGTCATCCTGGGGGACATTTACACTTGGTATGTCACTGTCTATTCCATTACAATAGAAATACCAGAATAGGAAGGGAAGTTTCATTTAGCCAGCAACCATAACAAATAATTTTCTCTTGATACACATCACATAAAAAAGTACTTTCTGCATTAGACTGACAAGGAGACGTCATTCTGACCTGAATTCAAACCCTGATATATCCTTGTACATGACTTAGCCCTAAGTTATTATTACTTGTTTTACAGTAGATATACTATTTATAATTAAAACTTTACATAAAACAGTCCTAAGTCTTTATTGCTTGTTTTAAAACATATTTAATATCTATAGTTGAAGCTTTTTCTCTTGTCTATCCAAT
Source organism: Megalonaias nervosa (assembly GCA_016617855.1). Lineage (NCBI taxonomy): Eukaryota > Metazoa > Mollusca > Bivalvia > Unionida > Unionidae > Megalonaias > Megalonaias nervosa. The sequence continues at coordinate 29,524 of JAECUM010019270.1, read as the reverse complement.
ACAGATTTGATGTGTTTATTTCATTCACTGACATTCTAACCACATATACAATTTTTTGGACAGGTTAAAAGTACAAGTGCTAATGCCATTGTTTGTTACATTTATTTACCTTCTACATACATGTGACAGAACTAGTCTACATTGGACAAATCAAAGACTTGCAAAATTTGGCTGGCGATTTTGGACTTTCATATTGAGAATGACAAATTTTTCATTGTGACAAGGCAACTTTTTTTATCCCCTCAACTTGGGTCACTGATATGCCATCTTTGCCACTGTGGTAGTTTTTATATTCAGCTTTATATGAAAGGCAGAATGCATATTTATATCCTTTGAACTTGAATTCAACCAATGAAATTCCTGTTTCCTTCCTTCACTGGTTTCAAGTGATATTCTGGTTGCTCAGAATTCGGCCTTTTAGCACTGGGAGATAATATATGCTTGATCATCTTGACAAACCTTCAACACTGAAACCAAACTGACTCTGTTTTATGCTGGCTGAGCTCTTCCATTATCCAACTGAAATCAATTAATTTCTTTAACCATTTTGGAATTACTTCTGATCACACACAGTATAATTGATATTGACAAACTTCAAACACCGAATCCAACCAGCCCTACAGACAGAATCATAGGTGTAAATTGTTTTATGCTGCTTGCAATTAGCAACTAAACTGTCTTACCATGTTATGTGATCACAGCAGTATTACCATACATATACTACCATGGAAGCAATGTGTGAAAATAATGGAAATAGTAAAATTTGTCAATAATTTTGCATTCACATGAGACTTCAGTGAGTGATGGGAGAGTTGGGAGACACCCCTCATCTCAAGATGGAAACCCTCCTGTCCAGGCGGTTCACATGTATGACACTCATCATAATCCTATAATCACTATGAAAAAAGAAAATCTTAACGTACCTGAAAAAACTGAGAACAGATGAAATTCTCTGAATTCTTATCAGGTATTATAAAATAGTGTAACCATTTTCACTATGCATAATGCAAATGTAAACAGAGTAGATATAGAGCTACTGTTACAGAAAATGTATATCTGGATCTATGCTAATCACACTTGGATGAACAAATGTGTTAAGTGTGATAAAATTTGTTATATGAGTAATGTTATGACTCTATGGTCATAAACTACGTAACAGCAAGAAGCAAAGCCAACAAGTTTTGTAAAACTTAAATAAATTATCAAAGCTATAAATGAAAATGTGAGAGAAACTTACAATATTATGAAGTGAATCCAGATAACCCTGATAACATTCTATGAAAATCCAAAAGAATGAAAAGTTCTGTATAAATTTCAAAACATGAAATGTACTGGCCCACCAAGAATCATGACATTGTCAAAATGACACTGTCCATAACTCTTTTGACTAATTCACAGTAGTTCCAGAATAACATTATAGTAAAAAGAAAATAAGCACTTTTTATTTGCAACAAACAGTCCAAATAAATGTTTTTTCTCTCAAATAATATCCAAGTACAAAATACAGACTTTATGTTACAAAAGGAACACAAGAAAAACGAATGACTCCAAAGCAGGAGTGCTCAGATCTCTCGTTATATACACCTTCTATTGCGACTATATTTCACAACCTACCCCCAGGTGACAGATCATACTACTCATTCTAATGTTTCAAAATACCTATTCATGTGACCTAACTGATCCAATAAGAACTAAATTAATTCTTCTAAAGCCATCCGAATTGATCTGTAAATGGGAAAAATGCAGAATCTTGTAAACATGTTTACTAATAATATTATTTCTAGTGTACGTGTATGTATGTTTTATGGATTTTTAAGGTAGCTTTAACAATTTTCCAGTCATATTATGATATCTGCAGTAGTGGCAGTTTATAGTAATGTCTAGCACTGGGGCATCAAGTTGCAGACAAGTAGCATCCAGTCCCACCCAGTAACATTATCCTGACAACAGGCTGACCAGTCCTAACACTAAGCTCTTAATGCTGAGTGCCAAGGGAAGCAGTTGCAAATACCATTTTCATAAGTCTTCATTATGGCTCGGCTGAGGTTCGAACCCATGACCTCTCACATCCGAGGTGAATGCTCTAAACACTAGAGTGGTCTCTATTATTAGTAACTGTCAAGATGTATGTAAGCATCTATTTATAGATTCTATGTAACTTTATATTCTTGATATTCCCAAAACAGACCCAAGTCACATGGGCAAAATCTAACTAAAGATATTCTGTTCAGTTCATGGCCATGAATAAAAATTACAAAAAATATAGATATACATAATAATAATAACAATCAATGGGCACCAACCAATAACTATTTCATCAAATTTCAATTTAAAACTTTAGGTGAACTATTTCTTTGCCTTTTGACCATGGCAGAATAATTGCAAAAATACATTTTAAGTTTTGTAATTTTGTTACTGACCCAGTGCATTTTCTTCATTTGAAGGATAACTTTAATGGTCATTTACTCTCTTCTTATGAGATTTAGATATGTAAATAAGTAAAGCTAGCACAATGTGAACTGACAATACTACACTTGTGCTAATGTATGGTATTACCGAGTGCAGTTTGGAGAGAATCAAAAACCTGGTCAGACATAATTCATATCTTATACTACACCTACTGGCAAGGTCAGTGGGAAGTAAACTCAAAATCACAGGCACAAATTCGTTTTGACCTGGCAAAGTTGTGGTTTATCTTGTGTCTTTAACACTATCCTTCACAGGACTTGCAAATGTGGTATTTCGTTACAAGCTAAACACAGCACAACACCCAACAGCACAGTGTAGTATGGTGTAATTCAACAGCAGTAATCCCACCATGAACATTACCCTGTACTTACCCAACCCTCATTCCTTCCTCAATATCTGTTGGAGCTACTTGATCCCCAAGGTCCACTACAAATTTTGCAAACTGTTTGACATTGATGATATACTTCGGGTCCTCTGAATCTGCATTGATGATCTTTGTACACCTGGCTACCTGTAAAGGTTGTTCACCTGTATTGATCAGAAGCAAAAAAAAAATCAAACTAGTTACAGATGAATCTAAATTAGTGAAATTCATAATAAGACATAAAATGGTATTAGTCATCAGGAACTTGGATAATCAGAGACAATCAGAAGCTTGAACTAATTGCAATGATCAGATGTTTGGATACTAGATGACTGTAAAGGAGACTTACATACTCTCCCAGAGTTCAGGTGGTGCTCTGCAGTTTTGTATTTTGCATAGGGTTAGAATTGTAAAGAAAAAGAACTTCGGGGCCCCGAGTGGCCGAGTGGTCTAAAGTACTCTCCGTTACGGATCACTGCCATCTCACCTCTGTCTGCGTGGGTTTGAGTTGTGGATTCAGCTAATGTGGATATGTGAGAAAGCTTGCCAGTAGCTTCTCGTGGGTTGGTGGTTCTTTCCGGGGATTTCCCGGTTTCTTCCTCCACCATTAATACTGGCCGCCATGTATAGCCTATCGTGTGCTGAAATATGGCGTTAAGCCCCACAACAACAACAACAACAACAACAAAAAGAACTTCTCAGGGTGTCCTCACTGGTTATACTGGCTATTTAAAAAAGACCTTGTACATTTTAGGTATTGTTCAAAGAACCTTTAATTCCCTTTATTTTGGTGTATGATTGATGGGTGTAATATGGGTTATAGAGTATACAGCTTGGCCTTACTCCAGATGTGCACCTTTCAAAAAAGTGTTAATGCCACTTGGTCATTTTCTCTTCATGAACTTCAGAGGTAAATTGTAAAAAAGTGAGCCAATAACTTCTTTTTACATTTTATGTATTTGGTGATTTATTCATTGCACTTTCAGAAGCTGGTATTATTTAGTCTGGCAAAATTCATTTTCCCTATTTGAATAGCTGCTAAGGATAGTGTACTTCAGACTAATTCAGGTTGATTTTTTGAGCACAAGGGAGCAGTCATTTTAGTTACAGTGTGCTAAGATCATGTATGATTTCCCAAGGTACAATATCCAAAGAAATATTAGCCACATTATATCAAAGTAGCACAGAGGTAGCACATTCTCTCCACTGTACATGTTTTAAATGCAAAACAACTTCACCTTATATATGTCACTCTCTCAAAAGTACATAATAACTGGTGAGCGCCCACTCACTGCACTCTGTTCCATTCATCTCTGTCAAAGTCCCCTGGACTGTTTAACATCTGACCTGCAAACCAGGGACTCGTCACTATATTAATAACATGGTTGACTGAGTTCTCAAAATACTGTTCAGACTCCACAAAATAGTTCATTAAAATTCTGCCAAAAAACAACTGAACAGTTTATAACCATATGCAACATGGAATTATTCCATAATGATTCTAGTTCGACATCATGCTCACATTAATTTCCACTTTTCTGAGGAAAAATATTCATTTTATTGTTTAACGAAGTTATAGTCTTTAGAAATATTTTCATTTGATAAGAAGTCTTTTCCTGAAAACGTCAGCATGACCATCCATTTTGAAGCAGTAGCAATAACATGATTTTCAAGAAGGTCACAATGGCACCCATTTTTTGCATGTCACATCAGCACTGTTTTCATTTAGAACCAACAAGGCATCATAAAAGAAGTCTTTCAGTGAAAACCTCCATGTCAGTACAACCATCTGTATAGGAGTAGCGATAATAAGATGTTCAAGATAGCAACTATGGCAGCCATACTGGCTGCCAGATCTCCGCTATTTTCTTTTAGGACCAGCTATACATGATTTTCAAGATGGCTGCCACAATGAATTACGCTGTATATCCAGGAGCATCATTTTCATTTATGACTAGTTAGACCTTAGGATGAATGAGTTTGTAAGGCTTATTGGCAATCCTCTCAGGAGCTTCACAATAACAAACTTCAATTATGCTAACAGATGCCAGACTACTGATCTCAACACAAGGCCATCACATAAGCTTCTGGTCTATGACCTAAATGGGTAAAAATCTACAGATAAAAAAATCGATGTGCTGTTTATGAAACATATTTGGCCCTAGAACAAATCTGACACTCTATACTGATTTAATTATTCTTCAAAATCATCTTATGAACACCAAGTAGGTCACCTCTTTAAATGAATACTCACTCTGCAATGTCTGTTTGTCTGCTGCCAGATCCCATAGAGCTGGAGGAGCTAACCCTGTATCTGACTCCTTAATTCCTGAGAATACACAAATTAGAAAATAATTTAGTTTTCGTCTCTTCAATATAAAAATAAAATGTTACTTACACCCTTTAAATTTATGTAACCTAAGTGAATCAGGTATGATACTGAGACACATGATTTTCTACCATTTTATCTTCTATCAATTTCTTTTTGAATGGGGATAAATCATCTTAATTAGGAATTAATTTTCTGGAACTCAAGTTTACTCTTTAAGTTAGTCATGCAAGTTAGTTGGTACTTTTAAATCAACATCTAAAATCCCACCAAATACAATAAATGTTCTTCAAATACTTTATTTCTTTGTTTGCCCATTTCAATTTTTATTTACAGGCATTGTATGACACATGGCCCAACTATACAAATTAATGTTAACTATACACATGTCAAGTTTTATTATCTTTATGGTTGGTTTTAGCATCATTTTAAATTACACTATCAGCTATATTATGTAGAGGAAATGGGGACTATGTGCCTTTTGCAAGGACACAATGAGGCAGCCAACCAGGACAAGCAGCGGCTGGTTTTGAACCTGTGACCCTCAAATTACAAGTCTGATGCTCAACCATGCTCCCTTAGATACATGCTGAATGACCTTGGCCTTGTGGCCTTGATTTATCATAAACTCTATCGTCCATTACATTACCTTCACTATCAACATGTTTATGATTTGATACCACATATCTATTTGAGATCATACTTATTCCTCTGATGATTCCAGATTCAATAATTAAACAGATACCACAATTTGTAATCAATTTTAATTCTTTCTTAGTTATTTTCATTAGCATTCTGAGTCAGTCATGGTACAGCAAAGTAATGTGATGGGTCATGTTTAACTTATTCATACACACAAATCAAAATGCTTCCAAGACATTGTATAACATAAGCACAATCTATGTTATGTGCCAGTTGTGAAGACCACCATATCAAATGATCGAATTTCAAAATTAGATCATGTGTCGGACTGATTGAAACTTGTTACAAGATACATTGTATATGCAAAAGTTATTTTCATCGATCATACTATACTGGCTTATACATCTTCTGAATAAAAGACATCACTGATTAGAGAAAACATCTCTTCCCTAATTTTTATTCCATAACTGTCTTAAAAATGCACTTGTTTGGTTAAGCAAACATTTTGAAAAAGCAACTTATTCTATGCTTGCACCTCACCCCAAAATAAGGAGATGAGTGGAACTTTCAAGTTTTATATGCATTTATGTGTCGTGTCTCTTTATTTATTCCCCAAAAATATACAATAATAGCATGAAAGAACAACAGTTTTTCTTTTTATAAGAGCTTAGTTTTAACATGATTCTAGATATAACACAGTGCCACTATGGGCCCATGACCAAAACCAAACCAACATATAATAATATGGGTTGAAAGAAGACATGGTTAACTGTTATATCTTCATTTCCTTTTCAAAATGCCAGTACTTAACAAATTCTGATACTTTCTGCTATACAGTGGTTTTGTACACCAAGCTATTCTCAATATATCCAGATATCATGGATCAATTCCCACTATAACACGATTCATAACAAAATGTGGTCCATAGTCATGGGCCCTGACTACTGTGTAATAAAAGCGGAGATCTGTACATCTATACTGCACATAAACTGTAACACCAATAGTGAACTTTGATCTCCCAGCACCCTCAATTCCCTGCCATTTTCCTGCTTGTATAAAAGTGGGCAAGAAATTGAGGTGCACTGCAATTTTAACATCATTCTGGCTACTACTGTAAAGTTTTAGAAGGAATCCAGTACAATACAATGTCAATACCTGCAAGCTCATTAACTTTCTTCATGACATTCTGAACATCGTCCTCAACTGTCTTGATCGCTTTACTGTATTGACCAACACCCTGAAAATAAACATTTCTGATGTTACAATCAACTTAGCAGCTTATGGGTTTATTTCAAGAAATCCAAGTCACAGATGAAACCATAATTCATCAATTCTAACTAGCAAGGTTATTGTTGCACAAGTTTTGCAAAAGAGAAAAATTGCTAAATTAATGCAGAATAAAAATCACAAATTTAAAATTTTAAGACCATTTTCTGCCACATCATTCTTGTAAAGGCAGTACCCTGCAGATCTATTGATGACAGAGATTATCTGCCCACAGAACCTACTGTTCCTGTTCATAGACTGTCAATCTTTTAGATCTGTCTACAGTTTCTATACTCTGGACTTTCTGTGTTCGGGGAAATGTGGTCCTGGACTTCCAGTTTCTAAATCTTACGGAAAACTCTGACAAAGTTGAAACTGGATCTTCACTCTCTGAATTCAGACAACCAACAGCATACGACTAGCAAACGCAATGTTGAATATCAATGATCAAACCTTCAAAAAGACTTATGGTTTATTTTAGTGAAAAAAATGACATCAATTGTGATGTGATTCTTGATATAATGTAGTTGTACCATGAAATCAGACTAAATATTTAAAAATAAATGAACATATATTTTCCAATACAACATGAAACAATTTTACTTCCATTGGGATATGCTGAAACTCATTGCTGCAATCTGCATTTATCTCGAGACACTAACATATTCAACTATTATAGATGTTGTATTCACTAGTGAGATACACCTCTCCCTCAATAACTTGCACACAACTGGGTCCAAAAACATGGACCACGCTATAAGCGAGAGTGTGAGTTACCAAGGGACCTCCAAAAGAATCAGCTAGACATCAAGAAAACGGCAGGGGAGGGGTGGGGGTTGGGGGGTGGGAAGTGGGCTGTTTAATGTTTGAATCCTCGTTTTACAATCACATCAATAATAATTGTCAATAAAGTGCTTTGTCTCCTAAAGTTGTTCATTATTCTGTATAAATTACATTTATCTTCAAAATGTCAAGGGGCCCCGAGTGGCCGAGTGGTCTAAAGTGCTCTCCGTTACAGATCGCTATCTTCTCACCTCTGTCTGCATGGGTTCGAGTCTAGGATTCCGCGAATGTGGATATGTGAGAAAGCTTGCCAGTAGCTTCTCGTGGGTCGGTGGTTCTTTCTGGGAATTTCCCGGTTTCTACCTCCACCATTAATACTGGCCGCCATGTATAGCCTATCGTGTGCTGAAAAATGGCGTTAAGCCCCACAACAACAACAACAACAAAATGTCAAACATCTAAAAGATCGTTAATATTCCAACAGTTTTCAACAACCATCATGCATAGCTGCCAACCCCCAAGTACAAAATACTGATTGCTTATGACAAAAATACTGATTTTCAGGACCAAAAACCGATTTTTAAAATTTTAATGCATATGTAACTACTTACAACATATACAACCATCAGTAAGGTTGGACAGTGCCTTACATAATTATTTAATGTCAGAGATGCATGTGTTGCACACCCTGTTCCATTCGGGTGCCCATTCAGAAGGTGCAAGAGTGCAACACACTCCGACACAGGCTGTTTATAGGAGCCTTTTCCACACCTTATTTTTTTAAATTATTATCGATTCCAATGTACCAACTGTCATTGATAATCTCAATTCTGTGTGATTTTCTTACTGAACTGTTTTCATTCTAGCAAACGAGTAATCCTCTGCGATTTTACCGTCTGGAAAACGCATGCAAAATAAATCGCCAGCAACACTAGAAACTGAAAGTGGAAGGTTCATTTCTAAAATAAATTTAATAAACCGAATTTCGATCGAATTACATCAAGGTTCTCGCTGGTATTTATATACATCCAAGTTCAGGCTGAGTTGTGCATGATGAAGCAGCAAGCTGATGTTTATTAGCTTTTCGTGCTCTTGTATTTCATGTGCGCCTCCATGCCCAATAGCAAAATCACATTACACAATTTCCAAAACGTAAAGTCTTCTCCTTTACTAGATGATTTAACAAATCTAAACAAGACGGCACAATTGTCCTTTCAGTTCTGTTTTCTTGTCTTTTCTGGTGAAAATTCTGAAAATTCTGCTTTCCTATTCAACATGATTAGAAGTTGAATATTACGAAGATGAGACACAGTGGTAGCGGTAACTGTTTGTGAAATCCAATATGGCAGATAAAGACAGGCATGGTAGCCTTGATTTCAAATGAACCAATCATATTGTAGAACTGTATTCCTATATACATGTGATACATTTCTATCAGAATGGAACCAAGTGTCCGTTCTAAACTGAAAATTGCAAAGAAATTTTTTATTATTTTTTTTAAAATTAAAAAACGTATTTTTGGCAAAAAAAACGTACACCCGTATTCAGGTCCAAAATATGGGACAAACACGAAAAAAAACGGGACAGTTGGCAGCTATGCATCATGTGTATGCAAAAACATTTGTGTATTATGTCACTGCTTTTTGGTTTATTGAATAGTCTGGTTCCAGGAGTCGAATGGTACAGTTTAGTATGAAGCAGAAGCAGGGAACCAGACCAACAGTTGATACACCACCAAACAAGATTCCTTTTCTTAAAAAGAAATAAAATTAGTGACATGTCTACATCAAAACTCAATTTCTGTATTGTTCAATAAGTGCAATATTGATGCCGTGGTTTCATTGCAAGTAATGTGAAACTTCACATCGTCCTTGTGGATATCTCAATGTGCCAATTCAGGAATTCTTTGAAACTCATTTGCCAACAATGGTCCGTATCTTGAAAAAAAAAAGTTCTTTATTTTACAAAGTATTCATTTTGCTTGGTTGCCTTGCTCTCTATGATTACAGCTATGAATGAGTTGGTTAATTTAAGATAGTTAATTATATTACGTACATGACAACATTCATAACAGTGTTTGATTGATCAACTGAAAGGAGTTCATTTGACATACAACCAAGGCCGCTGCTTGACTTTTAACTTTTCTTTTATTCCTCCTCCTTTATCTGATTCAAAAGACATGATAAAACAATGAAGGCCATCTTTTAATTCAGTGCAACAATACAACAAATACTTCTGTAAGTCAGATATCAAAACACGGTCGGCACTTAATTAGGTTCTCAGATAAATGCTCATGGACAGCTGTTTGGGTAGATTGACACATTATATGTTTAAATAAACATTGCATTTATGATGACTACGCTTAAATGGAACTAAAAGATAGAACTAAAACACAAAATTCACTTGATAAAAAAATATTTAATTGATATTTATTTATTAAAGTACTGACTAGGTGAAAGTAACATTTTTATTGATTGAAATTTCCTTGACTATTGTTAATTACGGTGTACTAAGAATGTCGTTTTGAAAGAAAATGTAACAACTTATATGATTTCTTATTAAAAATTGACAATTTCATAATGTTCATTAAACTTTCCAGGTCCTATCTACGTTTTGGACCATAAACGAGTGATATATCAACATTTCTTTTACCAATTATAATTGCGATTTTGTTTAAGTTCAACAAATAGGTTAAAAAAAATTGGGATCCACACCCGGCCTCGCGTTATAAGCAGGTTCACATGTTATTAGGGTGTGAGTTAATGAGGGAGTGGTGTAGAAGGAACCCTGATATGGCTTTAAGTGCCAATCAAATGTACCTTACTGGCCTGTCAAGCTGTGCATCCATATAATGTCAATCACACATCATTGCATAATGTGCCTGCAGATCTGGGTCTATACAGTTTGTAAGGATTTACAGGTATCAAGAGAACAAACAACACAGACCCTGATCTGCTGGCACATTATGCAATCGCAGATCAGAGTCTATGTTGTTTCCAGCTGCATTGGAGTTATATGTGAGCATGTATGGTAATGTACCCTAAAAATATCTATCAGTCCATTACTATAAAAATTCAACATGAGCAGTGCCAGTACACAAGCATCTACATGCTCTATTTATAGTAATGATGTCACTGCTTTTGTCAATGAAGAAGAAAAAGTTCGAATAGTGGGGATCAGCTAGTTCAAAATCAAAGTGTTACAAGGTTAAGACCCCAAAAGATGCAAATGTGACTCTTGTGAACCCCATAGTATTAAGGTGAGTATTATTAATCACAGAAATACATAACAGAAGCTTTTCTGAGTTAATTATAACAGAAATAGCCTTTCACTGACTCAAGTCAAAACCAGATTAGAAATGAACTGGTATTGGTTCTAACAGCAATTTCAACACACCATTGGCTATATCATGCTCAGAAATTGGAACTAAGTGCCTTTCCCAAGGACACACCAAGACAGCCAACCCGAGCTAGTCTGGGTGGGTACTGAATCCATGAGCCTTGGATTACTAGTTGGACTCTACCAATGGCGCTACTGTGGTTGTCAGATTAAAAATGAATATTCACCAAAGTATTTAATAAAATTTGATGCTCCATTCTTGCAACATGATTATCAAAGTTTCAATAGGAATTTTTTCTTTACTATACCTTCATTATTTTTATCAGTCTGAGTGCACAAGAAATATATTTTGTTTTCTGTACATTACTGCAGTTATTATTATGCTGGTTTGACACTTATCCATGCACCTCTGCTTTCACAAGTGCATGTACATTACATGAAGTTTTTGATCTTTTGTATTTCAGTACATAGCACAGTCAGCAGTTATGGACCACAATTACTGCATTACAGCAAGTAAGATCTGTAATGCTCTGTATGATCATTTTGGACTTGTATGCTCTGCTGAAGCTCATTACTGCAATTTGCAATTATTTCTAGACTGTCATTTCTTATTCCCCACTCCCACCCCAGAACATGGGGACTGAATTTATTTTGTAAAAACTTACATATGTTTTCAGCAGGGCAATATCACCTTCATCCAGAGCTGAAAGAATAGAATTGGAAGAATTAATATGCTCCTTCAAGTAAACTTAAATAGCATGGACATAAATTAATAATCATAAGAAAAATTCCAGTATTAGTTTCATAATCTGTATTGTTTAAAAAAAACCCACCTAGTTCTGCATGTAACACCCATGATCAAGTCACTGCTATAAATGTGTGACACTGACACTAAGGTTAAAAATCTGAACAATTATTCTACAGAATAAACTGTCTTCAAAATGATTCATCCAATAAATATAAGTGACTGAAAAAATGTCAACCATGGCCTCAATATAAGTTCTCTTTGATTGTGACCTTGACCCATCACTGCTAGCCAAGGTTCCAATGTGTTAACCTATCTATGCCTTGGGGGATCAGTATCAATCAGTTTTTAAAAATATGTTTTATGTTCATTTCCATTAAAGCATAATGTCCTTCAGACCAGAGAAATGGTATATACTGGTTTAAAAGAACTAAAAAAATTGAAACAATGGGTCATGTTATCCCAAGCATTACTACGGGAGGGTACTTTATTTAAAACTAATGCTACAATAACATGAACAACAGACAACAGTACTGGTAGTTTAAAACATTTTTTGCTTGAGGGCTCAATTAAGTAATATTTGGATCAAATTGTAAACCAAAAAAATGTATATTTTGAGGTCAAATTCCCTTTTTCTGTAACCAGCACTAATCAAGAACCCATACAAATACTAAATAAAGGTGCCAATGTATGTACAGTGTCAAGTTTGCAAGGTACAAACCTTGCAAAACACAAAGCATTATGAACTGAACATGATCTCTATCCCTCCCTCTCAAAATTTAGGACTTGACTGTGGGCAAGTACCTTGCAATAGTGAGCTTGCTGGAACCAAATCTGAACTTGTCACTGGTGTCAGGCATGTGGATTTGTCCAGCTCTCAATGAAGTTAATTTAGATGTAAATATATCTGGTAGTAAGAATAAAAAAAATCCATCAATGGGCTTAGGAAACATAGGCAAATTGAAAACTTTACCTAAACCAAAATGCCAATCTTCAATGAATGGTACACCGACCACAAGATCAATGGGACAAGTATGTCCAGTATGAATTGTCTTTGATGCATGATTATTCATCTCAAGCAAGAAGAGAATCATTCAAGGGATTTAGAAAAAAAAGTAAATTAAAAACATTCAACCTAAGCCTTGTCTCAAATCTTCTCTGAAAGCGACCTTGAACCCAATGTTTACTAGGCAAGTGTGTTACACAAAAGAAATATTATCTGCCTTATCAGATTTTTTCTACCATTTTCAGGCAGAGCATAAAGTCCATGGAATTGAACAAACTGGAAAATTGTGAATTGTTTTTACAGAGTTCATTTATGTACATTTAGAAAAGATTCTTGAACTGTTAAATAAATTAACAGCCCAGGTTACTTTTCCTCTTCAGATCCCTTGCAACACTCATCAGAGCAACATTCCAGGCAAACTGCTATATTTGGTTTTAAGTTCTGATTGGGAGATTTTTTACACTAATATCAGCACAAATAGTCAGATTTTTTATACTGAATGGAGCTGAATTTCAGTCCCAAAATATGCACCAAAAAGTCACGGCTTGTAATGAATCATTCCAAATATTAACCAGAGCTAAAGTGTGAATCAGAATCCTTTTTACAAAATAGTCAAATACAAGATTTGTATTCAAATGTGCATTTATTTTAATGCCTTTTACAAAATGAAACAAACAACACAGAACGTGTTCAAAGAGGTTATCTCAAGTGGCAGATGCATACCTGTCGCAACATGACATGTCACATGAAAAACATAATTTTCAACTCCAAAACCGATAAACACGATTTCCAGTAACCTTAGATAAATGAAGAAAAAACAGGAGACAGTTTTCTTAACTACCATGATATATACCTGCAACCTGTAGTATGTAAAAACAGCAAACAGTCCTATTAAGACAAAATTCTGGGCAGTTTCTACACCTGATTGTCAGAGAGGCAATTAAAAGGGAAGACAGTAAGAAATAAACAACCAAAATTTCACAGGATACTGGTTGACAACAGTGATATGTTATGTATTTGTGAACACTGCTGTTGGAGCCCATTAGGCTAATTTTAAACAGGAAATGTACACTAAGTGAACAATCCAATTCATCTGAGGTTAGAGAAATCAAAGAAATGCATGACAATGAGCAAAAGTTATTGCTGACCATTGCCTTGAATAAGAATATTCAAGCCATCTATATTAAAGATTCAGCATGGTCATGTTCAGCGGCAACATTTCTTTGAGTCAGATTTTACTCCATATTAATACACATTATATTTTCGGTAGTCAAAATAGTGTATAAGTGCGATTAATTTCTGAAGACAGCAATATGTCAAAATGCAGCTGTGATTCAGCAAGAGGATGAGCTATCTGCAAACACCGTTATCAACACTATCTATTCTGGAGTACATGGAGTCAATCAACAATGCAACATCACCATACATCAGAACAGCACATGAATACACACTTTAATCCCAAAAGTTATAAGTAATGTATACCATAAGTTCCCCTGTCAATTGATCCCAGAACATATGTCACAGCACCAATTGTTCGAAGTGCAAGGTGTTGCCCCATCATTATAATAAATATCATGATCAATTTCCTACTTTACTGGATTGGGAATATGGCACATATGCAGATGCACATGTGAGGTTTGACTGGGTTGGGATTCTGGTCACTTATTAAACCAAGAAATCAATGTCTGCCAGTAACAGAAACTGCACCAGTATTGTAGCAACCAAAACCATATCAACTGAGTAGAAACTAATAAGCAATTCCTTTTCGATATTTGGAGAAAAGTGATACATTGTTTTACTTCTGTTATAAAAAATTAAATTTACTTTTAATTACACAAGATTTCCCAAACAACATACCCCCCTCCCGTTCAGTTCAGTTCAAAGAATGAATAAGCAATTTTTCCCTCGCGCTTTTAGGTCTAAGTTAATTACACAAAATTGTGCTTTGAACCTTGTATTGGCTTTTCAACATCTTTGTCGTCCTTAGTTTTTCGCTGATCAGCTCCAAGATAATCAGGCATTATGTATTTGTCTAAAATGTAACTTTCTTGTCCGTCGAAGTATCTGTTTTTGTACCAAGTCTCGAAAAAATCTCGTAGCGCGTGTGAAATTCTATTTTCTGAGCTCTTTGGAGAACAACGCACCGGAATAATCATTCGGTTAAATATTACTAGGTTACATTGCATGCATGTTATTTTTCAAACAAATAAACAATTAAAACATAAACAAATCAATTAAATTCATCTTTATTTGTCAATGTATTAGCATTAGCAAGAAGGCATTGAAGATTTATAATGTGCAAGTAGTACCTAGTATAGTGTGACATCATGGGATCAAGATGGGAAATATTATGTTACAACATGTTTTTCCACCGGATTAACATTGAGATGGCGCGCTGGGATCATGATTAAAAATCTAATATTAACTAATATCCATAGTTTTAACAATAATGGATTCTAAAAGGGCCAGGGTAATTAACATTACGCCATTATCAAGTGGGGCTGTGTGGGGACAGGTTAACGAGTGTGGGTCTCTACCATCTCTAACTGGAAATGTAATCTTGAAACCACACATATTATCCAACACGACGTTCGGAATGACCAACATATAAATGTATATATTAATCACCCAAGGGAAAGATTAAAAGAAGAGGAACAGAAAAGTAGAATTTAAATCCCTTATAAACAAAATTAACTTCTATATCTCCAAATAACTTCCATATTATTTTCTTTTAACAAATTAAAGCCCTATAACTTCTCTACCATCCATTTAAAAAAAAAAATATTTCACTCCTACCACCATTATAATGCCCGTAACGCTAACAATGAGGCGCAAGGAGAGACCATAGTAGAAATGTCTTACTACACGCGCAAATAGAAACTTATTCATTATCATACATGGAGTTGAAGAAGAGAAAAAAAGGGGGTGATCGTGTACATGTACTACTCTAAAAGAATGGAGAAAAGAGCAAATGCTAACTTAAAATCAGGCATCGGCCTATATTTTACAATCCAGTCACAAATATGTCTAATACTGATATCAATCCTGTATGAGGTCAAACATACTGTATTTCTACTGTGCAGTCCAACATTTAATGCTATCACTAAAACGCTACCTATTGAAACACTGGCAGAACGTTTCTTTGTTGCAGAAATATCTAGTGTCAAATGAGTCAGATTTGGTTCTTACGTTGTTTTTTTAAAAAGAAATTTTACTTTCTTGGTCTTCAAAGATTTAATACACTGAGTGAAAGTGCTGATACTTGGTGAGAGTTAAATCTTCTACACTGTAAATTAAGTCAGAATTTGGCCCGTATGACGCAAAGTGGAATCTAGAATCCATAATTCTGAATGATTTTTATTTCACAGTTCAAGATGTCGCTTGAAATGGCAAAGAGATTTGTTGCCCAAAATATTTAGTGTCAAGCGAGCCAACCCTATATTTATGATACTAACTGACCTCGGCTCACCAAATGTGTGTGTGTGTGTGTGAGAGAGAGAGAGAGAGAGAGAGAGAGAGAGAGAGAGAGAGAGAGAGAGAGAGAGAGAGAGAGAGAGAGAGAGAGAAGTTATTCAACGTGCACGGAGGGGAAAACTGTAGAAATATCCCAATACACACGTAAAAACACATGTTAATTCACATACGCACAGAGTGAAAAAAGATAAAAAGAGTTGGAGCGCTTACACGAATATACAGATTAACAGAATGGAGAGAAGAACAAGCTGATGGAGTGGCATTGTCTTACTCTTTACAATCCATTTACAAACATCCAACATTGACATTTAACCCCGTATGAAGCTAAGAATAATGTATTCTATTTTGTCGTGCTATATTTAACGCTTTCAGTAAAACCACTACCTACTGAAGCACTGGCGGAAATTGTATGCTTGTTGTTGTTGTTGTTGTTGTTGTTTTGTTTTTTTTGTTTTTGCTTTTTTGTGTTTTTTTTTGCAAAATTATTAAGTGTCAAGTGAGCCAGATTTGGTTCTTAAGTTTTGTTACTTTTTCTATTTACTATTTTGTCGTACCTGGAGTTTGTATATGACTAGCATCGGACAATCCAATGTCAGTTCACTTCGTTATACATTAAAAAGTAAAATTTAAGTGACGTAGCATTCTTAAGATATTTAAAAAGGATGGAGAGAAGAACAAAAATACACTTAAGGACAGGCATTGATGTTTGTGGTCTAATGGGGATTTAACATTAATTCATAGGTTTAAATTGCGTGGGGCTGTTAACGAGTCGAATGTGAAATTAAATATAGAAAAAAACAAAAATTAAAAACAACGACAACACTACTACTGCTACTACTACTACTACTACTACTACTACTTATTATTATTATTATTATTATTATTATTATTATTATTATTATAAATAAAAACAACAAATAAAAATGTATTCATGTCAAAGCACAGGGAAGTATAGTGTTTCTTTTGTGTATGTTTTGACATTTGTCTGATGTCCTAAGATGGTTTTTGATGATATTGGAAGAATGTCTAGACCTACTTAACGCGTATTCTTTGATTTGATCTCTATGGTTGTGATACAAATGTTTTTTCTTTCTTTTCTTTTTTTTTTTTTTTTTTTTTTTACTTATTTGTTTATTTACAGAAAATGGACACTTTACATAACGGCTGAATCCTTGTAATTTATTCCTGCTGATAAATTAATAAAGAACCATAACCGTAATGGGTCTACTAGTAGAGTCTTTGCATATTCTCCGGATATGACGTAATTGCCAAGGGTACTATGTAAACAGTGAAATATTTTTCAGCAGAAATGATTATTTATGTGGAAAATAAGGCTTTTCCAGTAAGATTACTTAGTTATCACATTCATTTATGTGTAGTTACATATTTATTCAACACAATTAAAATTGGTCATTGTGCAGTTTTTCCATCAAGTTAGTCTATATATTTTTTTGCCCTCAATATACCAGGATGTCCCATATTCGCGGTATTCCTATTTCCGTGGTATTTCAAAATTATAGAATTGCACTTTCATATTCATCATTAAAAATTGCACTTTTAAGGAGTTTATGCAGGACTAGTTGTCATCTTATGACCTAAACTCATTTGCCTATTATGCAAAGAAGATAAATAAAGCACCCACCCCACCCCACCCCGACTTCCTGTCAGCAATTTTTGATCACACTATTGCACAGTGATGTCCTATATCAGATTCAACTTCCATGTTCGTAAGTTTTCTACGTGATTGGAAGAAACTTCTCTGCATGTTAGTTGTAGATTGTCTACCTAACAGGAAATGTTATTCGAAAAGAGCAAGACAAGTGACCAAAGTATCTTGAAAATAAGATCAAATCCCACAGTTATGGGGACAGTAGTTATAGGTTACTACATTTGTATGGGAAAATATGAACAATTTTTTTGGATGGATATACTGCACGACCTTGGGAGTACAGTATATCCATCTGACAAAACGAGTTAATATTTTCACATAAAAATGCAGTAACCTTTTATTTTATGCTCATTTTCTTAGTCTACCTAAGGCTTAATTATATAAACAAAAATATACTACAAGAAACAAAGTAACTGAATTTATGCCATATTCCAAAATAAATACACAAGTGCAAATTCATCAGTACACAAGAACAACATTCTTAATGCGCACATAACTCCGCCCAGATGAATTTGAACCTAGTCATGCTAAATTTTCGAAATAAAATTGCATTTTGGTCTACTTAAAATTGAAATTTAGAGTCATATTGTGAATGAATGTGAATTGCAACTTTTTCCATTTGATCTGGAATGAATAGATTTTGGTATTTTTGTCAATTCTATGAAATTTTGTGATTATGGACTGGATTTATCTGTGCCAATTCAACATGAAGTACATTGGATTTCAGCAGTGAGGGAGCAGTATGTTGACATCTGCCGTGTGTTTCTGTTCTGTCATTGAATGTTTGAAATCATAATGTGGGAAAAATATGAAGTCTTTCAATTGTAATTATCATAAACACTTTGGAATATAATGTTCATTTCATTTTGAGTGCAGTAAGGAGGATGTAATTGCACTTGGAATGTAGTCAAAATTACATTACAATTTCGAAATATGTAATCAAGCTTTAGAACCCATGACATGGCTCATGTAATTCGGATTTGCAGAACTAAGAAAGTAAATTTTGAGGAAATTTCAGGATGTAAAACTGTAAGTATATTTTTTTGCCATTCTTATTACCAACTAAAGAAGACAGTTTATGCCTTGTCACTTTTATGTTATTTGTAGGGATCCAGCATTTTATGACCTGTTTGGCGTCTATCTAGCCTATAGCCAAAACATTGTGTCAAAGAGTTAACATGGAATGTGGCAAAGCAGCTGGTATGTGGCAGTCAGCAAAACATCTGCTGTAGTTCATTTAGAAACAAATTTAATCAAGCAAAACGTAAAGTGCCTACTTTGTGAGTGTACATGATTTGTTTACAAAGTAGTTCCTAATACACTATTGGGCATGCGAGTCCTGCACGTGAGTGCAATATGAATTGCACGTGAGTGCAATATCATAAAATATCTATTGATTCTGACAATGTAAAGTTAATGGAGAAAAAATGAGCATATAATAAGTGTAAGATCCATGCTATAGTTAGAATCTCCTCCACATAGTATCATCTTCATTCTATTCACTCCACTTGTGAATAGATTTTACCATTGGTCTAAAGACCTACATGTGATTTTACCAGAGGGTATTAAAATAAAACTAAGTGTATTAATGTGGAAATTGTAATTTTGAACAATATGGTGAAAATAGGATATCCTGGTCCGCAATTAAGGGTTTCAAAGCAGCAGGAGAAGTTGAAAAAGTGGTAAGATTGGGTGAGTTGGTAAAATATTCCTTTGGTGGTCCAGAAGAAAATGGGGTAGAGGGCAAATAGAACTTTGCCCTTATGGGCTGAAATTGTGTTGGTGTATTTTTCCTTGATGGAGAAATATGATTTTTTTTTTCAAAAATAAATTTGTAATATTATAGAACTTTGTTAAAAATCATATTGATAATTTTTATCTCAGGGTTCTTTTTCCTGATTATCTTATTTGACTCACTGTTGTAAGAAGGTAAACATTTAAAATATGCAGAATTACCAGGTTAATTTATTTTGATATAGAGTTACTGTAGTTTGTTCATTGTTCTTTGATCGAAGTGAATATCTCTTTTTCTCTTAACTAATATTAAATCTATATATAGAAATATATTACAAATGATGCCTGGAAAATACAAATTGCCTGGTGATAAAATCACAAAGAAAAAAAAAAAAAAAAAGGGGTTTTATAATAATACATAAACTAAAATAGACAATAAAAATACATAATTAACTTAGTGTGCTCAGGGGGTACTTTGGGCCCACTTTATAATACTGTGTACCTGCTGAAAAATGCTACAGATTATAAATAAATGACAGGTTTATTTCTAAAATAATTGAATGATGTAGACTTGCTTCTAGTAAATAATTTTTAATATATGTCACAATATGTGTACCATATTCATGTCATATTTAATGTTCATCAGATACTAATATTTCACAATGTGTGCTGTATTCATGTTGTATTTCACTGGTTCCCAGCCTTTATTGGCCATGATCCTAAAAATAGTTTTTGAGAGCCTTACAACCCCGTTTCCACATTTTGATAAGATTTGCTGCCTCCCCCAAAAACCGTGGCAACCCTCCAGAACATCCTCATGATCGTGATTTGGGTTGCAACCAGGGGGTTCAGAACTACTGTTGTATTTAATGTCAATCAGATACTAATATGTGACGTATTCATGTTGTATTTTATGTTCATCAGATACTAATACGTCACAGTATGTGTGCTGTATTAATGTTGTATTTTATGTTCATCAGATACTAATACGTCACAGTATGTGTGCTGTATTAATCTTGTATTTTATGTTCATCAGATACTAATACGTCACAGTATGTGTGCTGTATTAATCTTGTATTTTATGTTCATCAGATACTAATAAGTCACAGTATGTGTGCTGTATTAATGTTATATTTTATGTTCATCAGATACTAATAAGTCACAGTATGTGTGCTGTATTAATGTTATATTTTATGTTCATCAGATACTAATATGTCACAGTATGTGTGCTGTATTAATATTGTATTTTATGTTCATCAGATACTAATACGTCACAGTATGTGTGCTGTATTAATGTTGTATTTTATGTTCATCAGATACTAATACGTCACAGTATGTGTGCTGTATTAATGTTGTATTTTATGTTCATCAGATACTAATACGTCACAGTATGTGTGCTGTATTAATCTTGTATTTTATGTTCATCAGATACTAATACGTCACAGTATGTGTGCTGTATTAATCTTGTATTTTATGTTCATCAGATACTAATAAGTCACAGTATGTGTGCTGTATTAATGTTATATTTTATGTTCATCAGATACTAATAAGTCACAGTATGTGTGCTGTATTAATGTTATATTTTATGTTCATCAGATACTAATACGTCACAGTATGTGTGCTGTATTAATATTGTATTTTATGTTCATCAGATACTAATACGTCACAGTATGTGTGCTGTATTAATATTGTATTTTATGTTCATCAGAAACTATTCTTTTATCTCTTGTAGTTAGGTCAGACTGTATGCAAATGTTTGTCATGTCAATTGTCACTGGTATATTTATCTGTTGTATCAGTAAGTATTCACTAGCCTCTCTTATTATGTTTCTCATTCATGCCATCTCCTCTGTATTACATAATTTATAGAACTCTTGATTATTTGTTATAAAACACTATTATGATTTTTTTCATCTAATTGCAAGTCAGTTGTGTGCCTTGTTTCATTACACGTTTGTGATGACTTTCTTACTGTTTGTGACTGATTAGGAATGATGAAGATTGAAATGATACTGAATTAGAAAAAGCAAGTATCTTTTAGATTTAGACTGATTTATATTGCATGGAAGAGTGAAGCTGCTTATCTTAATTGGTCAGATTGTCTCTGACAGAATAGGTGATGTATTATATAATGTTCAGATGAACTTTATGAAAATTCTGGATTGTGGGCAGCAATTCCTCCACATATGTATGGCAAAAATCATTGACTGGATGCAGTTTTATTTGCTATCAATGGGCACCAGTTTTTGCTTGTACATTTATGAGTATAATTGTTTTATACTTTATCAAAAGCCATGATTCCACTTTGGAAACAAATTTCACAAATCTTCAGTTTTAATATTGTCCAATATAATGACCACTTTAAGAGAACATACAGTGTTTGTAGTATCAGTAGTAATGAATCTCCTTGTAAGCCATGCATTGATAGAAACAAAAGTAAAAGTTACATTGTAGTATAAATTTGTTGTCACATAGATTTACTACACTGTTCGTATTTAATAAACTGCTACTGGAACAATCAATATGTTTTTTTATAGTTTCCTAAACTTAAATAAAACATGATGAAGTCATAATATACATTTCAAATCTAGTGTGAAACAACCCCTATAAATGTACAGGAGAGCACATGTTCTGATGTCTTCACACCACAGTGGTCATGTATTCAAACCATTATTGGTCACTAATTTTATGGGTGAATAATCTCAACTTTATGGCTACATGTTTAAATAATCAGATAAAAAATGAATGCAAATGTTTTAAATTTCATATGGTTTGGTGAAGGTTTCAAAACTAATACAAAAAATTTGCCTGTTCCGGTGGCAGTTGTAAAATATTTTTACCTATTTGTAATTGGTGTCATATATTCAAGGCACTCCTAGCAGTGTAAATTAATTACAATGTTTGTTTTAGAGTTATATGGCCTAAATACATGGTGTAATTTTATTTAACTGTTGTTACAGTTGAATACAAATACCACATCTGCACTTGGTACTGAATACTGAGGTGCACAGACTTACTGCATTTGCAGACGCAGCAGATTTGCTTGTAATCTGGAAGTTGCTAAAAATTGTAGAAAATTAATTACATGCCATTGTGATTTTTAGTCTCAGTCAGTAGTTATTTTTTTAAAGACAAAACAAAAATACAACAGAATTAGCATATTTCCTGAGATTCTTATTATATGTACTAATTTTATGTTGAAATTTGCAGAATAAAACATTTATAGTGGTGGTAAAGGAAGGAGATAGAGTTGCAAGGATAAGAGCCCATCTGCTGCATATTCTGTTTGAGATTGGCCGTGAGGAGCACCAGTTTCGTCTTCGATACAATGGACAGTTCTTGCGTGATGCATTTGTTCTTGAGGACTATGGCATCAAGTCAAACAGTGTTGTGAAGATGGTGCCAATGAGCAACAAACAGGGACATGATGTAAGGAGAGAGAGAGAGAGAGAGGGAGTACTATGTGTATATCTAATCTCAAAAAAGTTTAACTGGTCAGCAAGGGGGTTATTTCAGTCCTGTCACCTGTGGTTTCCTTTATGAAGGAACGCCATTTTATAAATACCATTACTCCATCAACACAGGAATTCATTTGCTTAACCAGTTGGTAAATTATACTGAAATGTTTAAAAAAAGGAGTTTCTGTTACCTGTTTAGGATCCAATTAAAATTTTAGAAATAATAATTTCTCTTAGAATGAAGCCCGTGTATATTGTCACTCTAGAATAGTTTTTCATTATGTCTCATATAATTGAATTGTTTTGTTGGCTCAATTATATGCACAATGTTGGGTTTAGTTTGATATTTCAAAGTACATGCAATTATGCCAAATTACATTATCATTATTAGTCTCCATTGAAATTATGGTGAAATTTTTTTCCACCAACTGTGTATATTAGACCTGTTATGCATTTTTGTATCTGGATGAGTAATTATGTTGATTTTATAGATACAAATGAAAATTCTTTTCACTTTTTAGAGTTTCCTTTATGTTTTCTACAAATGAACATGAAAATTTTGAACATCGAAACAATGGACTTTGATTTACATTATGTTGATATTAAACTGACAGTACACTTATATAAGTTTAAATGAAAATGTTTTAGTCAGAATTTGGTACTATACAAAGGAATTAAGGATCTTTGATAGGAAAGACAGGACTTCCATTTTTTCCTTCCATCTAATAAATAAATTTAATTCATTTTTCCACTGTATTTTCAGTCCTATGCAGACATCAGATCCGTCTCAAGCTCCCTGTCCATGAGTTTTGACAAAAGTGGCGGTCAGCCACCGCCAGTTAAGGCAGCACTCTATTCCGAGATCAAACACCTGAACTGGAGAGAGAGGCTCTTAGCAGATTTAAAAGTTTGTACATTTTATTCTTGGAAGTAATAGTGCTTTTATAAATGAAAAATGTTTAATATATGAAAGCATATTTAAATAACTACAACTCATTATCACTATCTGTATCATTTTGCAAGGTATCAGGATATTAACACAACAAGTGATGGTGATAAGCAGAGAGTCACATTCACATCAAGCTGACTGTAAATATTTAGATCAAAGCAAGAATTTGATATGGCTTATTGAATCTTCCGAGTTGACAATTGCAGGATACTGAGAAAACTAATTTTCCTTTATGGCATGTGTTTATTACTTGTAGTTTTATAACCCCTTGTTGAATTATTTTTAGTTTTTGAAATATAACATGTTCACATATTCTACATTTCTGAGAACTAATCCTGTCCCTGGGTCCTGCCACAGGGTGGGGTTATGAAGGCAATAAATAAATGGGGACACATTTTAGTTAAAGTTTGTTTTCTTCACTTCATATTTGGAATATTAACATCATCACACCCTGACCTTATGGCGTTTGCTTCCTCTTCACCTGGGTCAACCTCCTGGATAGACTCACTGAGTCTGAATATGCAGCACATCTTTTTGTGTCTTGTTTCAGTTCCATATCTTATGTTTTATTAGCTTTTTATTGCATTTACTCTGAGTTCATATTACTTTGATTCACAGTAGTTTAGTGTTATAAAATTTGTGGTAATTTTTAGCACTTAGTGAACCTAAAATTTAATTGCATTCTTGATGAACCAATTTTTTTTAAATGTAAGGTGTACCCTGTCTAATGAAAGTCTATGCTATATCATTATATCATAATGTTAGGCATACCCTGACAAATGAAAATCTTTGCTATGTCATTATGTCATAATGTTAGGTATACCCTATCTAAAGAAAATCTGCTAAGTCATTATGTTATAATGTTAGGTATACCCTGTCTAATGAAATCTGTGCTATGTCATTATGTCATAATGTTAGGTATACCCTGTCTAATGAAATCTGTGCTGTGTCAAACAATAATACAGACTGTTGTTTTATTCCACTTAATGCATTAAAACATGCACATACTGTGATTAACAGGATATTAAAACAAAATTAAAGACAAACCTTGAATCAGGACATTTCTTTAAGTTAAAATCCATCTGTTGACTTGTTTGTATAACAGCCTTAGTATACCTTCTTATATGTATTCATGGTTACTGACTTTCAGGACTGCTTATCATGGAATGACATTAGTATTTATATCATAGTTGTATTTTTCTTTACATAATTTTACAGAATAGAATATTTTAAATAATGTTAGTTTGCTCACTAAATTTACTAACATTTTATGATTGCCTAAAATTGTATGATTACAGTAACTCCATTTTATTCAAAGCTTTTGATATCATGATGGGAAATATGGCAGTGCCACTAGGTACTCATTGGTAGGCTATGGATACAATGACAGGAAATATGGCAGTACTACTAGGTACTCCTGGGTAATCTATGGATATAGTGACAGAAAATATGGCAGTAATACTAGGTACTCCTGGGTAGGCTATGGATAGAGTGACAGGAAATATGGCAGTACCACTAGGTATTCATGGGTAGGCTATGGATATAGTGACAAGAATTATGGCAGTACCACTAGGTATTCATGGGTAGGCTATTGATATAGTGACAAGAAATATGGCAGTACCACTCAGTACTCATAGGAATGTATATTGTAAAATTATATACATTTTTATACCACATACTTTGATCAAATTTGATCTCTGACATGCATGTAATATGTATTTCAGGTTCTGTTGTATCTCCACTTTATGTTTATTGTACTGGCAGTTATGACAACGTTCCCATATGCAGGCATCTGGTGTGCTGTATACGTCTTGGTCGGTTGGTATCTTCTACCAGAATATACCAGGCTTGGAGGCTTCATCGGAAATACATTTCACTTGTATGTGTTGTGTCTCTCTCCCTCTCGCTCTACATTTTTTGACAAATATAGATACCATATATAATAGATATGTATGTATATATGCATGAAAAAATAATAAAAATAATTTTTACATCAAATGGTCAATCATAGTGATGCATTACTGTTCCATATTATGGAGATAATTGGAGACATTTGATGTGGCTAAAATGTTGATTTTTTGTTATTTCCCAAGAATTTAATTATGCCCAGATATTACTTTTAAATACTTCATCTCATAATGGCTGTCAATTTCTTACTTTCTTTTTTTGCAGGCGGTATGTTTTTTGCTTTGTATTTGGCACCTGTGGCTTAGGTATTTTTGCAGTAGGCTTGTACTTTGCTTCAGTGGAGTGGATGTCAATTGTTGTAAGTACATTTATAAGTCATGGAAAGAGTATTAAGTAATTTAGCCCAGTTGTATTTCTAATGTTCAGGTTAATGTCTTACACAGTTTACTACATACTCAATAGTCAGGAATTTATCCTATTTTCAATGGCAGGAATATTGAATACATTGTTTACTATGAAGTTTCTTATATTGCATGTTTTTGGTCTGTTATTTCATTACATTTTGTGGAATTTTATTTTATATAATTGATACTTAGTTGTTCATTTAATTTTAAGTTTAGGCTGATGAAAACCAATTACATGAATCCTGCTATAACTTGCATCATTATAACACAAAATTTGGATATAATACTCTACAAGGTGGTTTGGTGCATAATGCAGTTGGCAGTTTTATACAACAACTGCTGCTTTATAGATGGCTTTTCCTGTTTAATGAGATTTCACATCATGAAATATTTTTTTTTTTATACTCCTTTAAGGCCAATCCTTGTTGCAGCATTTCTTGATATCAGGCTACCACCTCACTTAAAATGTAGGTCATTTTGTTTGGCTTAAATGAGCAGTATTATATTGAGGTAGCACTGTATTTGGCCTTTATTTGATCCCCCCGCCACAATGAGACACCAGTCCATGGAAGGTTAACAACCAGCAGATATACTACCCAACTGCTGGAAATTATTTATATGTGTTACTGAAGACTACAAATGAGTATTGCATGCATTTAGCTAATAACCCATCAGTTGTATGATTTTCACTAGAAAAGTATGTGAAATTACTTGCATCAGTTACATGATTTCCACTAGAATATTATGTGAAATTACTTGCAATCAGTTGTATGATTTCCACTAGAATATTATGTGAAATTACTTGCATCAGTGCATCAGTTGTATAATTTCCACTAGAATATTATGTGAAATTACTTGCAATCAGTTGTATGATTTCCACTAGAATATTATGTGAAATTACTTGCATCAGTTACATGATTTGCACTGGAATATATGTGAAATTACTTCATCAGTTACATGATTTCCACTAGATTATAATGTGTATGATTTTCACTAGAATAGTGTGTGATTTCCACTAGAATAGTATGTGAAACTACTTGCATCAGTTATTGATTTCCACTAGATTAGTATGTGAAACTAATTGCATCATTGGGGCCCCAAGTGGTCCAAAGCGCTCACCATTCGGATCACTGCCATCTCACCTCTGTCTGCATGGGTTTGAGTCTCAGGTTCAGCTAATGTGGGTATGAGAGAAAGCTTGCCAGTAGCTTCTTGTGGGCCAGTGGTTTTTCCCAGGTTTTCCAGGGTTCTTCTTCCACCAGTTATAGGCTGCCATGTATAGCCTATCTTTTCCTGAAAAATGGCATTAAAAACCTTACAACAACAACAACAAGAACAACTTGCATCAGTTATATGATTTCTACTAGAACAGTATGTGAAATTACTTGCATCAGTTATATGATTTCCACTAGAATAGTATAGGAAATTAGTTGCATCAGTTACAAGATTTCCGTCAAAATAGTATAGGAAATTACATGCATCAGTTACATGATTTCCACTGGGATAGTTTACTTGGATCAGTTCAGGAATAATATGGGAAATAACTTGCATCATTTGCATGATTTGACTGGAAGGTATCTGAAATTACTTGCATCACTTACATGATATCCACTGGAATAGTTTGTGAAATTACTTGCATCAGTTACATGATATCCACTGGAACAGTATGTAAAATTACATGCATCGGTTACATGATTTTTTTTGGAATATAGCATGTGAAATTACTTTACATCAGCTGCATGATATGCACTGGAATAGATTGTGAAACTACATGCATCAATTACATGATTTTCATTGGAATAATATGTGAAAAAACTTGCATCAGTTACAATATATCCCATGGAATAGTATATGAAATTACATGCAGTTACATGATTTTTACTGGAATAATATGTGAAATTACTTGCATTGGTTACATGATTACTGATTTGACTTAGTGACTTAGTGTTGCCAGTCTGTGGTATGAATACTTTTAAATTTTGTATTCCCCATCTTAAGCTTGGTATTTTATGTTATGTTATTACTTGTCCTTCTAAGCTTCGATTAAAATTGCTTGCCTGGCCCATACCTTTCTTGGAGAGTTTCCTGAAATATTTCCCAGACAAATATCATGACTGGACTTATGTTGTGAACCTGCCTGAAGGTAAAGATCATGACCTGGGAAAATGTAATTTGGTTACTTGTATCCGTGTGGGATATATGACCTTTTAGCCAGCCAAGTTATTTGAATGAAACTTTAGCCAAACATTTATCATGTATAGAATGTGCGTCACCATAGTGATACCCCCTTGCATCAGGGTGAAGGTCACAGCAAGGGAAAATGCAATTCTTATTTTTATCCATAGCCATAGTATAACTTTGGAACTAGTTAGATATTTTAATGAAACATGAACCATTTATGCAAGACAGTGTGTAACATACCACAGCCACCCCCACCCCCATTTAAAGGTCAAGGTATACAATACAGGAATGTCAGTGAACTCTATCCATATATAGTGTAACAGTGGAACCTACACAGATGTTTTACACTAAAGCCTTTTTATACATCTTGTCATTATCTTGTATATTGATGGTCATACCATCTGCCTTAATGTCAAGGTCACATCAAGGGCCAACGCAAGTCAGTGGCCCTGTTTCATGATACTGATATCCCAATGGATATATTTTGATGAAACCTTTCCAAGGTTCACATCTTATCATGTGGTAGTAAAGTCTCTTGCCCAAAGGTCAAGGTCATTCATAGGGAAAGGTCATGGAATGAATGTATTGTATACCTTTTGCAGTACTTGTTATATCCCTGCCTTTATACAGTAAGCCATTCCTTCTGCCTGTGCTTCAGTCCTTCATTCACTAAGTTGTCTAACCCCTCAGGTTTTGATGGATTGCCATGAAACTTGGTAAATTTTAAGGTTATCACCCATAGGTGCACATTTCAAAAAATCACTTTGCATGTCTATTTCTTTAATTTTCTTTTTGTCTTGTAGC
>JAECUM010019269.1:0-13006 GCA_016617855.1 Megalonaias nervosa | reverse complement strand
CCCCACAGAAAATTAGATGGCCAGTACCTTGTAGTAGATGAATTTGTGCATGCTAATTGTTGTATGAGTTGTAATCTAAAAACTGTAACTAAAGTGGATTCGTTAAGCTTATGCAGTAACTGATACTGTGAAAGACATCATCCTGACATTTGAGAGCCTTTTGATACAAATAGGAAGTGTTGATATTGAAGACGACGATATTCTAGTTACACTATTGATATAATAGGCAGGGAAACTTTGAATGGGATGTCAACACCCCGGCAAGATATTTATAAGAGACGGATATCAAACATAAAACACACTTACTCAGCAAACGAGAAAACATTCAGTGGACTTTAGAAATTAAGTGAATTTCTGACAAAAAAAAAAAAAAAAGCGTGCTCCTGAAAATCTTAGGATAATTCACAGTCTTACAAAGGAATGTGTATGATATACGCATTCACATACTGATGTAAATAACTAAAACATGACATGTGTTTCGAGGCTTTTTGTTTTGTTTACTATAATCCGAAATATTTAAGAAAGTTGAATTTGGCTCGAATATGTTTCAGCGCTGGCAGACGTGACACGTGTCAAACATGTGATTAAATGATCATAAATATAATTATATTCTGTAATATTCACCATTCATTTATGACAGATACAACCATTTTGTAAAAATCATAATATTTTGAAAACTCTTTTGTCAGGAATAATGGAAAAACACGTTATTAATAACATTAAAGTCGTAATAAGATTCCTCGGGAATTTCCGCACATTCCTTACCTACGGAAACTACCGACCTACCGGTACAGTGAAAAAGTACCGTGGTACGTACCACCGAAAAAAATACCGCGGTAAGCCGGTATACTGGTAATACGGCGTACCGCTACACTCCAGTAATGGCTGAGGCATAAACCAAGGTCCATTATGGGAAGACTGTCTTGTCATTCTTGCATCATCATACATAAAACATACCCTACTATAACCAATGCTCTGAAATCACCATTTTATTTTGATAATAATCCAGTATGTCAATCACATACAGACAAGGGTTTAGCAATGGTAATTTTCTGCTACGTGAAGTTCTTGGAGGCACAGATTCTGCAATTAGAACGTGTTTGATAAGGTTTAAATTTCTGTTGGTGGTACGACTTCTGTTGTTTTGTGTATTCGTCAGTAACCTTGGATAAGCACAATTTCACTGATTTACTCCATTTGGAATATATAAATAATGACATGCTCACTGTTGCTTTTTGGTCCGCGGAGATTGATATATGTTCCAATAATAGAATAACAAATAGCGATGGTGAAAGTGTCCTTCCCCCACCTCTCTCTCTCTACACACACACACACACACACACACACACACACACACACACACACACACCGACCGATGAGAAGCTTAATAATTAGCAAGTGAAACAAACAATGAATTAACACCTATTATCAGGCAACTTTAAAATTCATAATAATTTATAATTGAAAAAGATGCTTAAGATATCGAATTTATCCACACAAATTAATTTTGAAGAAGTTATACAGCTGATTTTCTGATTTGACTGAGTCAGTTCACAAGGGATTATTTGCGTGCAAGAGACATAACTAGACACACTAATCCAGTAAAAGAAAAGAACGATAGTGGACCCAAGAATAATATCGTGTCAGTGTTAAAAGTAAATCGAAGAGGTTTATGAGTACACTTAAACAAACAAAGCCAGGTAACTCAATACAACTCCTGAGTCTAAGCTGTTTTATATATTTAAAAAGGAGAGAAAATTGCAACAAAATTGTATTTAGTATTACATCTAATATCACCTGCCATTCATTTTAGGTTCATGAAAATCAATTAAATTAAGAACGATTTTATTAAAGAACCTAAACATTAAAAAGGTGTTAGAAAATAAATACATCATACAAAAATTTTAACTAGATAGAGGTAAGAACGGATACTGCCTCAGGTAGAATAGTCATTGCAGCTGTTGATTTATGAGTCATGGGAAAAGCTACTGTATTTGTTTCCCTTTGGTATGTTTTTGGTTTAATGCAACCTAACCAAGTTATGCAGCTGAAATTATTAAGGTAAATATGATATACAAGACAGTTTTAAAAATGATGAGACCGTAACTTCTCAACAGTATTGATGGCATGGCTAGTAACGTGGTAACTGAAATACGTCATGAGGAATTTAATTTAATAGTTGCATATACAAGGAGATAAGAATGTAGTAAGGAAGAATGTTGATAACGCAGAAAACCAAGATCTAAAAAAAGACCATTCAGAAGAAGGGGAGAAGAAAAAGAAAAAGGAGACTTTTTCAGAGACATCAACAATTACAACAATGTAAAAGTATACAACATAAATAGAATATCAATATCTAGTGGTTGCTTGTACGTTACTGTTTTAATTTTACGCTACATAAGCGGAGAGCAGTACCGTTGAAGGGCAATCTAAGAAAGAAATCTATTCTACAAACCCAGCAGACAACAGTAACGATAATTTATCAGTTTTATTGAAAAAGCAATAAACCTTATTAAATCAATGACAAGAATTAAACAAACACCGTTTTAATACCTGATTGAGTGTATGACCATAACTGTACATAAACAAACTGAAAATGTAACAGATGAAGCTGAGAGAGCTAAAACAATGAATAGTTGGAAAAACAGATTGATGAAAACAAGAAACGGCAACTGAACCACACCACATGTTTAAACAGCTATTTAATATTGTGTGAAATTCTATATAAGCCTTAACAAAATGTAAGAAATAATACAAACGGAAGAACAAATGAAAAGAGCAACACTTAGAAATAAAGTGAACAAAAGAGAGAGAGAGAGAGAGAGAGAGAGAGAGAGAGAGAGAGAGAGAGAGAGAGAGAGAGAGAGAGAGAGAGATTATTCAGTAACACGGAGAAATAAAGAATCTCTTAAAGACTTACTATTTGCCAATCCCAGTTACAGCAGTCAAAGAAAGATTTAAATAATGAAATCAAATGAAAGAATCAAGAGTTGAAAATGAGGAGCTAATGATTTTATAGGGGCTGTAGTAAACCTTGGAGATAAGATAACAGCTAACTGTAATACTTGTCACATTTGCAAAAGGAATGATTTCAAAGAAATAAAATACAATGAAATAAAATTAGAAATAAAATACAATGGATGACAATTTCTTTCTTGCATGATTATACCACAGAAAAGGATGTTATACAATTGTGATCAGCATCATACATCATTCGCCAAGAACGAGTTTAAAAGTAGTGTTGATATTTTTGTATAAAAAAAATTTAGAAAAAATGATCCTAAAAGTATTTTACATTAGCAATAGGAAATATAATGATTAGTGTGAAAGAATAGTAGTGGCCTTTTACGGATTATGGTTCGCTTAGCATGACCTATTCAACTTAAACCGGGTAACAAGTTTTCACACATTTTTAACCTGTTTCCGAAACCAATATGTGACAATCCGCCGTATTTTTCATTTGAAATATCTCTGTCAACCCTTAAAACTGTTATGGAAAGCAGTAGGCCACGGTCCTAAAAAATCCAACAAAACAATATATGCCACCTGGGCCATTAGACTTAAAAGTCCTAGTCCAGTGGTCGTCAAATTTTTATGAGAAAAGCCCGAACCACTGATCATAACAATTTTATGAACTAAAACCTGCTAGCCGTGGTCCTCATAATTTTAAGAAAAACACAAGCTTACTAACACGTAAAACGTAATGAACAACATTGGTTCACAAACCTCCAAACACTGTATGAAGAACCCTGAGAAGCATTTGAATTTTATAAAAGGACTCTTCAGTCCCTTAAAATTTTATTTACAAAAGCGATGGCACCCACACCTACTATACATAAAACATATGATAAAACGCTAGCAAATATCACCTAATTATATTGCTTTCTATTAACATTCACTAATACATTACAGTTTTCAGCTAAATTATTCACACATAAATTTAAGAATTCTCAATTTCATTAGTCTAGTAAATTGGTTAGATTGCCAATATAAAATATTTGAACATAGCGGTAGAAAAACTAACCATAGGCCTATATTGTCAGAAAGGCACGATTTCACAGAACTGGCGATACTGTAAGGTGTATCGTACCTTTAAGACAGATTTGGTAGTGATAAACGTAACTAATTGTCATGTCCATAGGTAAAAGCTGCACTAATAACCTGCCGATCCACACCTTAATAATTTAAATCTCATGTTAATAGAGTGACTATTCAAATGTGAATCTTATAATACAATCCTTTTGCCAGTTATATTTTAACTATTCATTAAAACACAGTCATAGAAAAAATTTAAATAATAACTTTGGAAATCAACTATATTTTTTGTTCTGTTATAAATATGTATATAATAGTATATTTTGGAGGATAGCCATGCACATGTTACGTAATGTCTACTGTTAACGTACCGAAGACAATCGAATAAAGTGTAATGTTTATTTAAAATGCATTTTGGTTGTTATTCATTAAATACTTATGAAAGGATGTATTTCAGACAAAAACCATTCAGTATTAACTTTTGGTAATTCTGGTAAAAATATGCATGTAGTCATATTGTTACGACTTTATGATCTTAAAAAAAGTAACAAACAGGAGCGAAACCACGTTTTGTGATGTTCAAAATATAATTTATTTCCCTAAAATGCAAAAATAAAAACGTAAAAATAACTTATAGTATGATGAATGAAATCCTAAGCAAACCTAAATGTTCTATCAACTCCAAAAGTATCGAGTAATCCGAATGAGTTCCAAATGTATTTCGAATGATATTCAGTAATGTACTGAT
The DNA here is from genome assembly GCA_016617855.1 of Megalonaias nervosa. NCBI lineage: Eukaryota > Metazoa > Mollusca > Bivalvia > Unionida > Unionidae > Megalonaias > Megalonaias nervosa. The sequence continues at coordinate 8,223 of JAECUM010019269.1, read as the reverse complement.
GAACCAACAGTATTGAAGAATCCCAATGAATTAATCCTGAACTGGATTTAAATGAATTCACAGTAATTCCGTAAGAGCCGTAAATCCAAATAGTCTTTTAATGAATTCACAGTAATTCCGTAACAGCTATTAATAACCAAATGGTTTCTAAATGAATTCACAGTAATTCCGTTACATATATTATTCTAATTAATCTCGATAGTTCAAGCATTGTAATTCCAACGAAGGATTAAATTAAATAAAGGAATCCTCTCAACAGAACTGAATAATTATATACATATTCAGGAATGTGAGGTTTATACAGCGAATACAATGACAAAGCGAATACTTTCATAAAAGTAAACATGTATATAGTGTAAGAAATTTGTATCGTCCCTTCATATTAAAATCTCTATCTGAGATAATAAAATTAGATAAAACTTTTGTGATAGTATATGCCATTGATAAAAGTTAAAGTATTTATACGAATTATCAACTAGTGTCTTAATTTTTAGGAGGCTTTAGCAAGATTTCATTCTTTTGTGGCGATGGTATGCCTTGAGAATGTTTTAAATACAAATAAATTTAGAGGTTCCGGTATCAGAATCTAAGGCACCTCACAGATCGCTAAAGCTTGACTAACCTCTGAAGGTTGCAGTATTAAAACTAGAACTTCCACTGGGGATTTTGGTCGACATTGTATTTCAATTAATCGAAGCTACATACTTGCCAATATGGTTTCAGAAATCTTAAGGGATCTTGACCCGGGGACAGCCATGGCACGATTATACTTAAGTTTGTTGTCCTCTGGACTGACATGCAAAGTGTGTGTAAATGGACTTTTGCTAAAATTACAAATAATTAGTATGAAGCTTATTTAAATTTTAAAAAGCCCAATTAATTCTTTAATTACATAAAAGCGAAGTGTATTTACACTAACCAAACTGAGTCTTAATGAGCTGTATATTATGATCCTAAAGTCACGGTTGCTTTCACAAATATTATTAAACATGGTGGCAAATTAGGCTGAATAGCGAAGCAAGGGTAAACTCTGAGAAAAAGATTGCGGAGAAGCTTTAAATTTAGATAAAATATTCTGAACTTAAAGATTGGTTTATAAAACAGCCTCCTTACGCATTACATAAACAGACAAAAAAAGACCAGATTTAGATACAGAACCGTTTAGTTTCTGGCTGATATCATTGAAATGAGTGTGGATAAAAACTGTAAATATACATGCAAATATAGTTTGACAGTGATATACGTCTTTCAAAATATGCATGGGCTATAAAAGTATACAAGAAAGGAAATGTATCACTGAAACATTCCAGATGACGTTAGCTAGCCCCTTTGTCCTAAAGTAGGCCGTTATTAATAGTCCAAAAAGTAATCGTACTATGTACAAAAGTTACATTATAATTGTATAAATCAAGCTGTTTATATGTTATATGTGTCATCAAATTAAATCTACTAATCAAATTGAACGTCGAATTAGGCCAAACAGAGATTCAACCACACAAAAATGTTGAAAATATATAAAAAGATGCTCATTGTTATATTAAAAAGTAGATTTCACACACTAATTTTTAAACTCGTAGACCACTCTGAATAAAGACGAAAAATAATTTCACCGTCGTTTTGATTACAATACAATATTACTATGCAGGTGATAGAAATTAGCTGATAAATTTTTTTTTACAAATTATGGAAGAGGTAAATTACAGCCGCCTATAATTTGTCTTCCAACTAGAAGATGGTTAGAGCAAATTATTGGTGACATAAAGATAAAATAGCAATAAAAAAAATAAAATAAAATAAAATACAGGATTCGTTAAATAAACATTTAAGTATAACGATCTAGGTTGGAAAAACATCACAAGATTTGCAGACATTTTCAAACATCTTAAACAATACTTATGGACAAAAAACCCTAAAAAAATTTAAAGATTTAAGTAGACTTAAAGTCTCTTCAGATTTATTAATTCAACTCGTAAGAATCTAAATAGATTAAGGTGAATTTTATCATTGTCGTTTTGTAGATTGGTGTCACAGCACACCATCTAAAACATAACTAACAAAGATGGAAGGGAAAGAAAAGTTGAAGATCTGTTTGATACACTCGATACAAATTTTGATCAATACAATGTTTAGATAAACTAGGTGTTTTAAAAAGACATATCATTTAACTTGACAATTTGGTTAAATTTCATCAGTAGCAGGAGATTCATGGTTAAATTTAACCAGTTGGAGAAAAAATATAAACATCTGCATAAATGTACAAAACTTTTACAATAAATGTTTTGTTTGCAACATAATCTTGTTTTAAATCCACTCTTATAAGCTTCCAAAAATAAACGTTGGTTTAGTAAACAATTATACAAAACACGTAAACATTTGAACAGGAACTTTATAATTCTGTTAATGTCTATGAACCAGAAGACAAACTTCTAAGGCCAGTTAGAATGATAGAAAGAGAAAGAGACAGGCATACCGATCTTTTTAATCATGTCCAGAGTATGCAATGATGGTACCGTCTGTACTCGCTTATAAGACGAGTCAAACTGCAAACTGTTCAGACCCAGATCAGCCGTCACATGATGCGCCAGCAGATCTTGGTCTGTGCAGTTTGAATGGCTTTGATCTAGTAGATTTTGCTTGACTAAAAATATTTTGATGAAGGTAGTCCCAATTGCTGAGGTACTATGTTTTAGAATGCTTTAATCACAGTCTTATTCAAGATGTGTGGAACATAAGGAAACCAGAAACAAAAACTTACCCTTAAATTATGTGGCGGCTATCAAGGTTGTGACGCAGGATACCAGCGTAATAAACAAGCTGTAAGTTATCGAGAATTACAACGCGAGTACTGGTCATACTGCAAGATAAAGTAAGGCTTTGTGCAAAAAATATATAATATATGATAACAAAATCTCAAAATGAAAATCTTGTTTTAAAAATATACTACTCCCACATGCGTAGCCATCGTTCATAATGCAAATATCGAATGAGAAGGAAACCGTTCTGCTGTTTGCATTGTATAAACAAAGGATTCAGCTCTTCTAGATTTAGAAAGGTGTTGGCCAAAACAAACGTTTAAGAAACTCGAGTCGAAAAAATTTAAATCGATATATTTTAAATACCCTCCAGATGCAGTCTTACATATCTGGAGTACATCTGCCTTTAAACACTCGTGTTGTTTAAAATTGGGAACGGTAGAAAGCAATGACCCTATATATTTAAACTAGCCTATTTTTTTCCCCAGTCAATAGTATCAACACGCGAGCATGGTCGTTCTTGTGCAGGTGTTGAGCTCTTCACGTTTCTGTTGATTTCCTTTTATCTGTTTGACAGTAAATGACGACTTCCTCCTCGTATCGTTAGTAATCCTTTGCTCCGTTTCCGCCGTCTAGAGATTACACTTGTCATTTGAATTTCGTTCTCAATAACCATCCTAACTACTTAAGTGTGGACGGAATAATAGAGCTAGGAAAAGATAATTTCAGGAAAGGAAAAACCTTTCCAGTTTTCTTCTCGTATAACGATGTTGATGCTGAAGACTTGACTATGTGACATTCATTACCGCTGTAGCTATTATTAAGTTGCGTCAGACAAGGAGCTAAAGCGTTGAGTGCGAGCATGAAGATGTCAATTCTCTGAATAAGGGAAGGTTAAAAGAACAAATCTTGTCGGGTTCGATTTTGGCGATCTAGATATGACGGCTAACATAAAGAAGGCTGTCGTATGCTGGAAATTTGACCTAAGATTTGACATGTGTGAATGACCGGTCTGTCACAGGCAATGACTTAATTTTGCATTTTCTGTTTCCTGAATGTGAAGTGACGTGAGTTTGGCGGAATATCTGTCGCCGCTAAGAGAGCCTTGGAACACTGAGACACTTTTAAATTCGCAATTGGAGGATAATTGCATTTTCATGTAAAAGTAAAACTATTTGTAAAGCATATTTGTTCAAAATACTTCTATTCGGGCTATAACAGATAGGTGACAAAGTTCTATTGTTTGAATTGAGTCACTTAAAAGTACTTTAGAAATCGAACACTGAAAAGAAAGCTTTTGATATGACAATGTTCTGCAATTGAGAAGGGTAAAAATCCTTCCTTTATTGACAAGGTAAGAACGTCTTAATGTCGTTTCTTCGCCAGATACACAAGTATTTATTAACATTAATTCAAATATTATGGCACTTCGTTAAACAGATCTCGGCACCAATAGTTTGTTTAATGTAGAATAGAAAGAATTTCGTTTTCAATCCAATTGTTGGTTTTGGCAGTAAATAGATGCATTAGTATCGAAGCGGACAAAGCAAGGGTTTTCGGAGGGTGTGAAGCGAATCTTGACATATTGTCACTCTCTCAGTGTGAAATGGCACCGTGTCTGTTAACATTCTCTGAGATGCATAATAGACTAGACTTATTTACACTCTCCTATCGATAATTAAATGGGTTTTGTATCTGTCTCAAAACTAAATTGGCGGCATTCCCTGTGGCAAGGTCGTTGCTTTGTTTCATATTTAAACCAGTCCGAGCTCTGACATGCATCAGGAGACTCGAGATTTTGATCAACACGAAAATACAAGTCCCGTATATTTTTAATACATGCTTCGTTTCTTTATTTCTTTGTTTAGTTTTCTTTCGTTCTCTAATTATTAACATGTCTGACCAAGAAACTAAGGTAAATAATAAACTCCTTCAATCACGCATTCATTAAATATACCTGCCAAAACGTTTATCTATGTCTATCCATCTATATATCAACCTACTAACAGGCCCTCTGATTGACTGGCAAGTGAAGTGAGAACCAGCTTGTAATAAAGCCAAATATTTGTCTTGTTTTGGTATATTTATGTCAGTAAACTTAAATGAATTTTAATGGATGTAGCAATATTTTTATTTTAAATGGAGATAAGCATTACAAAAGTCTGCCATTAAAATTCCATCTGTTGGGCTGGGACAACCGCTTCATACGTACAACATATGACTCATAATTTTCCCAAACAAATTAAATTCCCATTTTCGGTAGATAAAATCGTTTTTCTCGGTCCACCGATATGTATTAAAGTTCTTAGCCTCATCAATTTCTGATTTATTTAAGATAGTGCCTAGGAAACACAAAAAAAACCAACATAAATACACCGCCACACACGTAATATTGCTTTTAATTTCGCTAATTTCTTGCAAAAAAAACCCCGAAGCAGTTCTGTTTCGAAATCAAATTTATCTGTCAAGTCACAGGAGCCACAGAGATTAACGCAGAATAAATGACCTCTTCCAATGAATGTATCTCGACTTATGATTGGTATATAACAAGTATGACATCAGTGACACAATTATGGTTCAATATTGGGAATATTTAGATAATTGAGCTCTTCGTGGGTGTGAGGATGCATGCCGGTAGTCTTGTGTTCTAAGTTTCACATTTATCAGATATATGTACACGAGATGAATGGTGCAGAGAAGACTGGCCAAGTGGTTTTTCATGCACGTTTAAAATACAAATGGGAAAACAAGAACACTGGTTGCTAAAAGGAAGCAATTACTTTTCAAGTTATGCGTGGGAAGGCTGGAAATGGGATTACAACAATGAGTTAATATCAAGAGTCATGCCTTCAATACGCTATCCAGGCGGAGTTAAAATGTGTCGTGCCTCCTATCCACTACGTACCGGAGACCAAAGTGGGTCATGCCGTCAATTTACTATCCAGGTGGGGTTAAAATGCACTGTACCTATCCACTACGTACGCGAGACCACAGTGGGTTATGCCTTCAATCTACTATCCAGGTGGGGTTAAAATGCACTGTACCTCCTATCCACTACGTGCGTGAGACCATAGTGGGTTATGCCTTCAATCTGCTATCCAGGTGGGTTTAAAATGCGTCGTGCCTTCTATGTACTACGTAGGTGAGATCAAAGCAAGTCATGCCTTCAATCCACTACACACACATAAGTTAAATTAACAATAAAGCAATCTTAGTCCTTTAGTAATGATAGTCAAATATTAATATATGTGAAGTATATAGCTAAGATAATGTATTCTCGTTGTTGTTGTTGTTGTTGTTGTTGTAGGGTTTAACGCCATTTTTCAGCACAATAGAGGCTATACATGGCAGTCAATATTAATGGTGGAGCAAGAACCCAGAAAAACCCTGGAAAGAACCACCGACCCACGAGAAGCTACTGGCAAGCTTTCTCACACACCCACATTGGCCGAACCCGAGACTCGAACCCACGCAGACAGAGGTGAAATGGCAGTGATCCGTAACGGTGAGTGCTTTAGACCACTCGGCTACTCGGAGCCCCCTGTTCTCTATGTAAAGTGCAACGAATGCAGCAACAATCGAGTAAGCTAATATGACTATATACAATTCATAACATATGCATAAAGTATAAATACGCTAAGTCTCATGCATAAAGCTGCAAAAGTTCTCAAGTTATAGAGCGGAATGGAAAGTGTGGTCGAAAACTTAAAATATTGGCAAGCGAATTTCATCTTGATAGAATTATTTATGTACAACAGAATACACCTTCACATGATGCTGTTCTGAGTTTCATCTTTTCATCTCTAACAGTATTGCATTAATAAAACACATTATAAAACGCGACTGAAAACACAAAATATTAAGTCGTCACCTTGACATTGCATTTGATTATGATGTGGTAGGCAATACATTTTCTAGTGATGATGAATAAGTAGACCAATTTTCATTTCAAACAGTTCTAACGTTTAGAGCGGAACTAAAGGTGTGATGGAAAATTTAAACTATACAGCCCTGACCTTGAACTCAAACTTGGGTTCCCAGTTTAATCCGCGACACACCTTCAAATGACATTATGTAAAATACTTGACTTTCAAGATAGGCTCACCATGTGGTACATAATGCATTTTCTATTGTTGCTGTGTAAGTGTGCCACGTTTCATTCTTAATCTCAAATGGCTTTAAAACAGATGAGTTGCAACAAAAGTCTGACGGAAAACATAAAATATTTAACCCTGACCTTAACCTTGAAGTTAAGCCTCACATAACATATTATATTGATGATATACAAGTATTCCAAGTTTCATCCCTGAATCTAAAATAGCTTTAAAGTTATAGAGCTGAAACATTTTTCATGTAGCTGGTTCGAGATGGTTCCATGGGGTGTTGCGACAGCAGCTGACATCTTAGTAGAGATCAAACATTACTTTGAGTGGTTTTGATACCCAACGTGGTGATTTGGGAAGAGACTTTTGCGGTATTGGAAAAATTGATTTTAGCTGCTTTTAGATGAGAACGAATTCGTATGCTGGTGGAATAAAATGATAGGTTGGTTGTATACTGAAGTGTACTTTCGTCTAAAATTAATATAGTTTGCATAGTTTGTTAATGACCTTATACGAGACTTGTGGGATAAGTACGCATTCATCTAATTTGATGGTTCTAGCGTGAACCGAGCTTGAGAAATAAACTCGAAACACAAAATTTAACCAAAGTCACCGAAGACCGAAATATGGTTCACAATTTCTTACGTTTATGATGAAGGTGTCGTGTTCAGCAAGATGCATCCGTTCACCAAATTTCATGATTCTAAATATAAAGTTATGTTTATAGGGCGTCAAAAAATGTCTATATGGTCATGAACTAAATGCAAAAACATAACGTAAGCTAGTAAACAGCCCAATATAGATCACAGTGTCCTCCTTTTTCAGAAAGTTGTGATGTTAAAAATCATCTTGTTTAGTGGTTATAGTAGAAAGAAAGTTACAGAAATTAACACAATTTGAACCCAAGTTAATGACGCATAAAATATGGGTCAATCTGATCTACTTTTGTGATCAGGGTGTAGTCGTCAAGATGCACCCTTAACACCATGTTTCATCATTTCAAGCATAATAAGTATAGAGGTTGCACAAAAACTGATCTAAACGCAAAACTTAAATACAAATTCAAAACTATACACGTATGTACAAAGTTAGACCAGGGGCAAGGTGCTATAAGTATGTTGTTTACGACCTATTAAGAAAAATATTTGAGATGCAGTGTAGCTCTACATTATTTTTATCATTTATATATGCAGATGCAAACGCTGATGCTGGACGTGGTACATTATTTCCGTTAGAAAGGAATGGAGCGAGATATGCCTCGACAAAACCACTGACACACTGAGTAACTTGTAATGTAAAAACGTGCGACTTGTAATTAAAATAAACTTTAAAAAACTTCGTAAAAGTCTTAATTCTCTCTCTCTCTC